>OX608078.1:48615938-48782866 GCA_951509765.1 Sphenella marginata
GATATGTAAAAATAAACCTGCATACAAAGTTTCATTGAGATATCTCAAGATTTACTCAAGTTATCGTGTTCACAGACGGACGGACGGACGGACGGACGGACGGACGGACGGACATGGCTCAATCAATTTCTCTTTTCCTCCTGAACATTTTGATATATATAAGTCAATATCTATCTCGATTCGTTTATGCCGTTACATACTACCGTTAGGCCAATGAAGTTAATATACCTTGTGTGCGAAGCACTACTAGGTATAAAAAGGCAGTAGGGTGTTAACTACTTGTCAGTATATTTTGCGTGTTTGCTATCCGATTTGCGTAATTTTTGGCAGGAGTATACTATATACTATTAGGAAGCATCTCACTAACTTTCATTCAAATACCTTCTTGAAATTTCAAGCAATTGCTTTTGAAAATAGCTGACCTTTTATGCTAAAAAGTGGGCGGCGCCACGCCTACTTCACCAAAATCCACAAAATTTTTATACAGTTCAGTTTTGCTTAAAAAGCTTGTTATGTGTGTAAAATCTTATTTATATAACTTATACAATTAAGGAAATATCGCGATTTTAATTATACGAAGAAATTTTTTAGAACTGTGTTCAAAAAGTGGGCGTGTCCGTTCACCAATTTTGTTTATTTTTACAGCAAAGAGTTAGCTTTATATGTTGAACAATTTCTCTAAATATCGCTTCAATAAGTCAATTTTTACCGGAGTTATGGCATGAAAAGTTTTTTGGAATAATCCCCCATTAAGGGGCGGGGCCACGCCCATTTTCAAAAAATTTTGTGCTTTCGACTTTCTTTGCCCACGAACACTTTAGAAGTGAAATAGAAATGATACACAAGTAGTTTCAGCAAAGTTATAGCATATTCAATATATCTATGATCCTTTTCAAAATCTTTCGTATAAAATTGGGCGTGGACCTAACCCGATTTAAATAATTTTTTTTCGAAATATTGCTTGTATTAATATAAATATGTGTGCTGAATTTTATTTTGCTATCTTTAGCGGTTTTTGATTTATGACTAATAATATTTTCAAATTTGACTTAATCAAAAGAGGGCGGTGCCACGCCCCTTTTTAAAAATTTCTTCAAAAATTAATTTTTTGCCTTAACGCTAAAGTGCACACCAAATTTTATCCTTATAGGTTTATTATGTACTGAATAATCACTCTTTTTGTATTTTCGAAAATATTATATATATAGAAAGTGGGCGTGGCTTTTAACCGATTTTGCCTATTTTCAATAGCACTCCGAGATAAGTGAAAAGGAACCTGCATACCAAATTTCATTGAGATATCTCAAGATTTACTCAAGTTATCGTGTTCACAGACGGACGGACGGACGGACGGACGGACGGACGGACGGACATGGCTCAATCAATTTCTCTTTTCCTCCTGAACATTTTGATATATATAAGTCAATATCTATCTCGATTCGTTTATGCCGTTACATACTACCGTTAGGCCAATGAAGTTAATATACCTTGTGTGCGAAGCACTACTAGGTATAAAAAAAAGGCAGTAGGGTGTTAACTACTTGTCAGTATATTTTGCGTGTTTGCTATCCGATTTGCGTAATTTTTGGCAGGAGTATACTATATACTATTGGGAAGCATCTCACTAACTTTCATTTAAATACCTTCTTGAAATTTCAAGCAATTGCTTTTGAAAATAACTGACCTTTTATGCTAAAAAGTGGGAGGCGCCACGCCTACTTCACCAAAATCCACAAAATTTTTTTACAGTTTAGTTTTGTTTAAAAAGGCTAATATTTGTGTAAAATCTTATTTATATAACTTATACAATTATGGAAATATCGCGATTTTAATTTTACGAAGAAATATTTTAGAACTATGTTCAAAAAGTGGGCGTGTCCGTTCACCGATTTTGTTTATTTTTTCAGCAAAGAGTTAGCTTTATATGTTGAACACTTTCTTCAAATATCGTTTTAATAAATCAATTTTTACCGGAGTTATGGCATGGAAAGTTTTGTGGAATAATCCCCCATAAAGGGGCGGGGCCACGCCCATTTTCCAAAAATTTTGTGCTTTCGACTTTCTTTGCCCACGAACACTTTAGAGGTGAAATAGAAATGATATACAGCTAGTTTAAGCAAAGTTATAGCATATTCAATATATCCATGATCCTTTTCAAAATCTTTCGTATAAAATTGGGCGTGGACCTAATCCGATTTCGCTAATTTTTTTTCGAAATATTGCCTGTATTAATATAAATATGTGTGCTGAATTTTATTTTGTTATCTTGAGCGGTTTTTGATTTATGATTAATAATATTTCCAAATTTGACTTAATCAAAAGTGGGCGGTGCCACGCCCTTTTTTAAAAATTTCTTCACAAATTTATTTTTTGCTTTAACGGTAAGGTACACACCAAATTTTATCCTTATAGGTGTATTATGTACTGAATAATCACTCTTTTTGTATTTTCGAAAATATTATATATATAGAAAGTGGGCGTGGCTTTTAACCGATTTTGCCTATTTTCAATACCGTTCAGAGATATGTAAAAAGGAACCTGCATACAAAGTTTCATTGAGATATCTCAAGATTTACTCAAGTTATCGTGTTCACAGACGGACGGACGGACGGACGGACGGACGGACATGGCTCAATCAATTTCTCTTCTCCTCCTGAACATTTTGATATATATAAGTCAATATCTATCTCGATTCGTTTATGCCGTTACATACTACCGTTAGGCCAATGAAGTTAATATACCTTGTGTGCGAAGCACTACTAGGTATAAAAAAAAGGCAGTAGGGTGTTAACTACTTGTCAGTATATTTTGCGTGTTTGCTCTCCGATTTGCGTAATTTTTGGCAGGAGTATACTATATACTATTGGGAAGTATCTCACTAACTTTCATTTAAATACCTTCTTGAAATTTCAAGCAATTGCTTTTGAAAATAACTGACCTTTTATGCTAAAAAGTGGGAGGCGCCACGCCTACTTCACCAAAATCCACAAAATTTTTTTACAGTTTAGTTTTGTTTAAAAAGGCTAATATGTGTGTAAAATCTTATTTATATAACTTATACAATTATGGAAATATCGCGATTTTAATTTTACGAAGAAATATTTTAGAACTATGTTCAAAAAGTGGGCGTGTCCGTTCACCGATTTTGTTTATTTTTTCAGCAAAGAGTTAGCTTTATATGTTGAACACTTTCTTCAAATATCGTTTTAATAAATCAATTTTTACCGGAGTTATGGCATGGAAAGTTTTGTGGAATAATCCCCCATAAAGGGGCGGGGCCACGCCCATTTTCCAAAAATTTTGTGCTTTCGACTTTCTTTGCCCACGAACACTTTAGAGGTGAAATAGAAATGATATACAGCTAGTTTAAGCAAAGTTATAGCATATTCAATATATCCATGATCCTTTTCAAAATCTTTCGTATAAAATTGGGCGTGGACCTAATCCGATTTCGCTAATTTTTTTTCGAAATATTGCCTGTATTAATATAAATATGTGTGCTGAATTTTATTTTGTTATCTTGAGCGGTTTTTGATTTATGATTAATAATATTTCCAAATTTGACTTAATCAAAAGTGGGCGGTGCCACGCCCTTTTTTAAAAATTTCTTCACAAATTTATTTTTTGCTTTAACGGTAAGGTACACACCAAATTTTATCCTTATAGGTGTATTATGTACTGAATAATCACTCTTTTTGTATTTTCGAAAATATTATATATATAGAAAGTGGGCGTGGCTTTTAACCGATTTTGCCTATTTTCAATACCGTTCAGAGATATGTAAAAAGGAACCTGCATACAAAGTTTCATTGAGATATCTCAAGATTTACTCAAGTTATCGTGTTCACAGACGGACGGACGGACGGACGGACGGACGGACATGGCTCAATCAATTTCTCTTCTCCTCCTGAACATTTTGATATATATAAGTCAATATCTATCTCGATTCGTTTATGCCGTTACATACTACCGTTAGGCCAATGAAGTTAATATACCTTGTGTGCGAAGCACTACTAGGTATAAAAAAAAGGCAGTAGGGTGTTAACTACTTGTCAGTATATTTTGCGTGTTTGCTATCCGATTTGCGTAATTTTTGGCAGGAGTATACTATATACTATTGGGAAGCATCTCACTAACTTTCATTTAAATACCTTCTTGAAATTTCAAGCAATTGCTTTTGAAAATAACTGACCTTTTATGCTAAAAAGTGGGAGGCGCCACGCCTACTTCACCAAAATCCACAAAATTTTTTTACAGTTTAGTTTTGTTTAAAAAGGCTAATATGTGTGTAAAATCTTATTTATATAACTTATACAATTATGGAAATATCGCGATTTTAATTTTACGAAGAAATATTTTAGAACTATGTTCAAAAAGTGGGCGTGTCCGTTCACCGATTTTGTTTATTTTTTCAGCAAAGAGTTAGCTTTATATGTTGAACACTTTCTTCAAATATCGTTTTAATAAATCAATTTTTACCGGAGTTATGGCATGGAAAGTTTTGTGGAATAATCCCCCATAAAGGGGCGGGGCCACGCCCATTTTCCAAAAATTTTGTGCTTTCGACTTTCTTTGCCCACGAACACTTTAGAGGTGAAATAGAAATGATATACAGCTAGTTTAAGCAAAGTTATAGCATATTCAATATATCCATGATCCTTTTCAAAATCTTTCGTATAAAATTGGGCGTGGACCTAATCCGATTTCGCTAATTTTTTTTCGAAATATTGCCTGTATTAATATAAATATGTGTGCTGAATTTTATTTTGTTATCTTGAGCGGTTTTTGATTTATGATTAATAATATTTCCAAATTTGACTTAATCAAAAGTGGGCGGTGCCACGCCCTTTTTTAAAAATTTCTTCACAAATTTATTTTTTGCTTTAACGGTAAGGTACACACCAAATTTTATCCTTATAGGTGTATTATGTACTGAATAATCACTCTTTTTGTATTTTCGAAAATATTATATATATAGAAAGTGGGCGTGGCTTTTAACCGATTTTGCCTATTTTCAATACCGTTCAGAGATATGTAAAAATAAACCTGCATACAAAGTTTCATTGAGATATCTCAAGATTTACTCAAGTTATCGTGTTCACAGACGGACGGACGGACGGACGGACGGACGGACGGACGGACGGACGGACGGACATGGCTCAATCAATTTCTCTTCTCCTCCTGAACATTTTGATATATATAAGTCAATATCTATCTCGATTCGTTTATGCCGTTACATACTACCGTTAGGCCAATGAAGTTAATATACCTTGTGTGCGAAGCACTACTAGGTATAAAAAGGCAGTAGGGTGTTAACTACTTGTCAGTATATTTTGCGTGTTTGCTATCAGATTTGCGTAATTTTTGGCAGGAGTATACTATATACTATTAGGAAGCATCTCACTAACTTTCATTCAAATACCTTCTTGAAATTTCAAGCAATTGCTTTTGAAAATAGCTGACCTTTTATGCTAAAAAGTGGGCGGCGCCACGCCTACTTCACCAAAATCCACAAAATTTTTATACAGTTCAGTTTTGCTTAAAAAGCTTGTTATGTGTGTAAAATCTTATTTATATAACTTATACAATTAAGGAAATATCGCGATTTTAATTATACGAAGAAATTTTTTAGAACTGTGTTCAAAAAGTGGGCGTGTCCGTTCACCAATTTTGTTTATTTTTACAGCAAAGAGTTAGCTTTATATGTTGAACAATTTCTCTAAATATCGCTTCAATAAGTCAATTTTTACCGGAGTTATGGCATGAAAAGTTTTTTGGAATAATCCCCCATTAAGGGGCGGGGCCACGCCCATTTTCAAAAAATTTTGTGCTTTCGACTTTCTTTGCCCACGAACACTTTAGAAGTGAAATAGAAATGATACACAAGTAGTTTCAGCAAAGTTATAGCATATTCAATATATCTATGATCCTTTTCAAAATCTTTCGTATAAAATTGGGCGTGGACCTAACCCGATTTAAATAATTTTTTTTCGAAATATTGCTTGTATTAATATAAATATGTGTGCTGAATTTTATTTTGCTATCTTTAGCGGTTTTTGATTTATGACTAATAATATTTTCAAATTTGACTTAATCAAAAGAGGGCGGTGCCACGCCCCTTTTTAAAAATTTCTTCAAAAATTAATTTTTTGCCTTAACGCTAAAGTGCACACCAAATTTTATCCTTATAGGTTTATTATGTACTGAATAATCACTCTTTTTGTATTTTCGAAAATATTATATATATAGAAAGTGGGCGTGGCTTTTAACCGATTTTGCCTCTTTTCAATACCGTTCAGAGATATGTAAAAATAAACCTGCATACAAAGTTTCATTGAGATATCTCAAGATTTACTCAAGTTATCGTGTTCACAGACGGACGGACGGACGGACGGACGGACGGACGGACGGACATGGCTCAATCAATTTCTCTTTTCCTCCTGAACATTTTGATATATATAAGTCAATATCTATCTCGATTCGTTTATGCCGTTACATACTACCGTTAGGCCAATGAAGTTAATATACCTTGTGTGCGAAGCACTACTAGGTATAAAAAGGCAGTAGGGTGTTAACTACTTGTCAGTATATTTTGCGTGTTTGCTATCCGATTTGCGTAATTTTTGGCAGGAGTATACTATATACTATTAGGAAGCATCTCACTAACTTTCATTCAAATACCTTCTTGAAATTTCAAGCAATTGCTTTTGAAAATAGCTGACCTTTTATGCTAAAAAGTGGGCGGCGCCACGCCTACTTCACCAAAATCCACAAAATTTTTATACAGTTCAGTTTTGCTTAAAAAGCTTGTTATGTGTGTAAAATCTTATTTATATAACTTATACAATTAAGGAAATATCGCGATTTTAATTATACGAAGAAATTTTTTAGAACTGTGTTCAAAAAGTGGGCGTGTCCGTTCACCAATTTTGTTTATTTTTACAGCAAAGAGTTAGCTTTATATGTTGAACAATTTCTCTAAATATCGCTTCAATAAGTCAATTTTTACCGGAGTTATGGCATGAAAAGTTTTTTGGAATAATCCCCCATTAAGGGGCGGGGCCACGCCCATTTTCAAAAAATTTTGTGCTTTCGACTTTCTTTGCCCACGAACACTTTAGAAGTGAAATAGAAATGATACACAAGTAGTTTCAGCAAAGTTATAGCATATTCAATATATCTATGATCCTTTTCAAAATCTTTCGTATAAAATTGGGCGTGGACCTAACCCGATTTAAATAATTTTTTTTCGAAATATTGCTTGTATTAATATAAATATGTGTGCTGAATTTTATTTTGCTATCTTTAGCGGTTTTTGATTTATGACTAATAATATTTTCAAATTTGACTTAATCAAAAGAGGGCGGTGCCACGCCCCTTTTTAAAAATTTCTTCAAAAATTAATTTTTTGCCTTAACGCTAAAGTGCACACCAAATTTTATCCTTATAGGTTTATTATGTACTGAATAATCACTCTTTTTGTATTTTCGAAAATATTATATATATAGAAAGTGGGCGTGGCTTTTAACCGATTTTGCCTCTTTTCAATACCGTTCAGAGATATGTAAAAATAAACCTGCATACAAAGTTTCATTGAGATATCTCAAGATTTACTCAAGTTATCGTGTTCACAGACGGACGGACGGACGGACGGACGGACGGACGGACATGGCTCAATCAATTTCTCTTTTCCTCCTGAACATTTTGATATATATAAGTCAATATCTATCTCGATTCGTTTATGCCGTTACATACTACCGTTAGGCCAATGAAGTTAATATACCTTGTGTGCGAAGCACTACTAGGTATAAAAAGGCAGTAGGGTGTTAACTACTTGTCAGTATATTTTGCGTGTTTGCTATCCGATTTGCGTAATTTTTGGCAGGAGTATACTATATACTATTAGGAAGCATCTCACTAACTTTCATTCAAATACCTTCTTGAAATTTCAAGCAATTGCTTTTGAAAATAGCTGACCTTTTATGCTAAAAAGTGGGCGGCGCCACGCCTACTTCACCAAAATCCACAAAATTTTTATACAGTTCAGTTTTGCTTAAAAAGCTTGTTATGTGTGTAAAATCTTATTTATATAACTTATACAATTAAGGAAATATCGCGATTTTAATTATACGAAGAAATTTTTTAGAACTGTGTTCAAAAAGTGGGCGTGTCCGTTCACCAATTTTGTTTATTTTTACAGCAAAGAGTTAGCTTTATATGTTGAACAATTTCTCTAAATATCGCTTCAATAAGTCAATTTTTACCGGAGTTATGGCATGAAAAGTTTTTTGGAATAATCCCCCATTAAGGGGCGGGGCCACGCCCATTTTCAAAAAATTTTGTGCTTTCGACTTTCTTTGCCCACGAACACTTTAGAAGTGAAATAGAAATGATACACAAGTAGTTTCAGCAAAGTTATAGCATATTCAATATATCTATGATCCTTTTCAAAATCTTTCGTATAAAATTGGGCGTGGACCTAACCCGATTTAAATAATTTTTTTTCGAAATATTGCTTGTATTAATATAAATATGTGTGCTGAATTTTATTTTGCTATCTTTAGCGGTTTTTGATTTATGACTAATAATATTTTCAAATTTGACTTAATCAAAAGAGGGCGGTGCCACGCCCCTTTTTAAAAATTTCTTCAAAAATTAATTTTTTGCCTTAACGCTAAAGTGCACACCAAATTTTATCCTTATAGGTTTATTATGTACTGAATAATCACTCTTTTTGTATTTTCGAAAATATTATATATATAGAAAGTGGGCGTGGCTTTTAACCGATTTTGCCTATTTTCAATAGCACTCCGAGATAAGTGAAAAGGAACCTGCATACCAAATTTCATTGAGATATCTCAAGATTTACTCAAGTTATCGTGTTCACAGACGGACGGACGGACGGACGGACGGACGGACGGACGGACATGGCTCAATCAATTTCTCTTTTCCTCCTGAACATTTTGATATATATAAGTCAATATCTATCTCGATTCGTTTATGCCGTTACATACTACCGTTAGGCCAATGAAGTTAATATACCTTGTGTGCGAAGCACTACTAGGTATAAAAAAAAGGCAGTAGGGTGTTAACTACTTGTCAGTATATTTTGCGTGTTTGCTCTCCGATTTGCGTAATTTTTGGCAGGAGTATACTATATACTATTGGGAAGTATCTCACTAACTTTCATTTAAATACCTTCTTGAAATTTCAAGCAATTGCTTTTGAAAATAACTGACCTTTTATGCTAAAAAGTGGGAGGCGCCACGCCTACTTCACCAAAATCCACAAAATTTTTTTACAGTTTAGTTTTGTTTAAAAAGGCTAATATGTGTGTAAAATCTTATTTATATAACTTATACAATTATGGAAATATCGCGATTTTAATTTTACGAAGAAATATTTTAGAACTATGTTCAAAAAGTGGGCGTGTCCGTTCACCGATTTTGTTTATTTTTTCAGCAAAGAGTTAGCTTTATATGTTGAACACTTTCTTCAAATATCGTTTTAATAAATCAATTTTTACCGGAGTTATGGCATGGAAAGTTTTGTGGAATAATCCCCCATAAAGGGGCGGGGCCACGCCCATTTTCCAAAAATTTTGTGCTTTCGACTTTCTTTGCCCACGAACACTTTAGAGGTGAAATAGAAATGATATACAGCTAGTTTAAGCAAAGTTATAGCATATTCAATATATCCATGATCCTTTTCAAAATCTTTCGTATAAAATTGGGCGTGGACCTAATCCGATTTCGCTAATTTTTTTTCGAAATATTGCCTGTATTAATATAAATATGTGTGCTGAATTTTATTTTGTTATCTTGAGCGGTTTTTGATTTATGATTAATAATATTTCCAAATTTGACTTAATCAAAAGTGGGCGGTGCCACGCCCTTTTTTAAAAATTTCTTCACAAATTTATTTTTTGCTTTAACGGTAAGGTACACACCAAATTTTATCCTTATAGGTGTATTATGTACTGAATAATCACTCTTTTTGTATTTTCGAAAATATTATATATATAGAAAGTGGGCGTGGCTTTTAACCGATTTTGCCTATTTTCAATACCGTTCAGAGATATGTAAAAAGGAACCTGCATACAAAGTTTCATTGAGATATCTCAAGATTTACTCAAGTTATCGTGTTCACAGACGGACGGACGGACGGACGGACGGACGGACATGGCTCAATCAATTTCTCTTCTCCTCCTGAACATTTTGATATATATAAGTCAATATCTATCTCGATTCGTTTATGCCGTTACATACTACCGTTAGGCCAATGAAGTTAATATACCTTGTGTGCGAAGCACTACTAGGTATAAAAAAAAGGCAGTAGGGTGTTAACTACTTGTCAGTATATTTTGCGTGTTTGCTATCCGATTTGCGTAATTTTTGGCAGGAGTATACTATATACTATTGGGAAGCATCTCACTAACTTTCATTTAAATACCTTCTTGAAATTTCAAGCAATTGCTTTTGAAAATAACTGACCTTTTATGCTAAAAAGTGGGAGGCGCCACGCCTACTTCACCAAAATCCACAAAATTTTTTTACAGTTTAGTTTTGTTTAAAAAGGCTAATATGTGTGTAAAATCTTATTTATATAACTTATACAATTATGGAAATATCGCGATTTTAATTTTACGAAGAAATATTTTAGAACTATGTTCAAAAAGTGGGCGTGTCCGTTCACCGATTTTGTTTATTTTTTCAGCAAAGAGTTAGCTTTATATGTTGAACACTTTCTTCAAATATCGTTTTAATAAATCAATTTTTACCGGAGTTATGGCATGGAAAGTTTTGTGGAATAATCCCCCATAAAGGGGCGGGGCCACGCCCATTTTCCAAAAATTTTGTGCTTTCGACTTTCTTTGCCCACGAACACTTTAGAGGTGAAATAGAAATGATATACAGCTAGTTTAAGCAAAGTTATAGCATATTCAATATATCCATGATCCTTTTCAAAATCTTTCGTATAAAATTGGGCGTGGACCTAATCCGATTTCGCTAATTTTTTTTCGAAATATTGCCTGTATTAATATAAATATGTGTGCTGAATTTTATTTTGTTATCTTGAGCGGTTTTTGATTTATGATTAATAATATTTCCAAATTTGACTTAATCAAAAGTGGGCGGTGCCACGCCCTTTTTTAAAAATTTCTTCACAAATTTATTTTTTGCTTTAACGGTAAGGTACACACCAAATTTTATCCTTATAGGTGTATTATGTACTGAATAATCACTCTTTTTGTATTTTCGAAAATATTATATATATAGAAAGTGGGCGTGGCTTTTAACCGATTTTGCCTATTTTCAATACCGTTCAGAGATATGTAAAAATAAACCTGCATACAAAGTTTCATTGAGATATCTCAAGATTTACTCAAGTTATCGTGTTCACAGACGGACGGACGGACGGACGGACGGACGGACGGACATGGCTCAATCAATTTCTCTTCTCCTCCTGAACATTTTGATATATATAAGTCAATATCTATCTCGATTCGTTTATGCCGTTACATACTACCGTTAGGCCAATGAAGTTAATATACCTTGTGTGCGAAGCACTACTAGGTATAAAAAGGCAGTAGGGTGTTAACTACTTGTCAGTATATTTTGCGTGTTTGCTATCAGATTTGCGTAATTTTTGGCAGGAGTATACTATATACTATTAGGAAGCATCTCACTAACTTTCATTCAAATACCTTCTTGAAATTTCAAGCAATTGCTTTTGAAAATAGCTGACCTTTTATGCTAAAAAGTGGGCGGCGCCACGCCTACTTCACCAAAATCCACAAAATTTTTATACAGTTCAGTTTTGCTTAAAAAGCTTGTTATGTGTGTAAAATCTTATTTATATAACTTATACAATTAAGGAAATATCGCGATTTTAATTATACGAAGAAATTTTTTAGAACTGTGTTCAAAAAGTGGGCGTGTCCGTTCACCAATTTTGTTTATTTTTACAGCAAAGAGTTAGCTTTATATGTTGAACAATTTCTCTAAATATCGCTTCAATAAGTCAATTTTTACCGGAGTTATGGCATGAAAAGTTTTTTGGAATAATCCCCCATTAAGGGGCGGGGCCACGCCCATTTTCAAAAAATTTTGTGCTTTCGACTTTCTTTGCCCACGAACACTTTAGAAGTGAAATAGAAATGATACACAAGTAGTTTCAGCAAAGTTATAGCATATTCAATATATCTATGATCCTTTTCAAAATCTTTCGTATAAAATTGGGCGTGGACCTAACCCGATTTAAATAATTTTTTTTCGAAATATTGCTTGTATTAATATAAATATGTGTGCTGAATTTTATTTTGCTATCTTTAGCGGTTTTTGATTTATGACTAATAATATTTTCAAATTTGACTTAATCAAAAGAGGGCGGTGCCACGCCCCTTTTTAAAAATTTCTTCAAAAATTAATTTTTTGCCTTAACGCTAAAGTGCACACCAAATTTTATCCTTATAGGTTTATTATGTACTGAATAATCACTCTTTTTGTATTTTCGAAAATATTATATATATAGAAAGTGGGCGTGGCTTTTAACCGATTTTGCCTATTTTCAATAGCACTCCGAGATAAGTGAAAAGGAACCTGCATACCAAATTTCATTGAGATATCTCAAGATTTACTCAAGTTATCGTGTTCACAGACGGACGGACGGACGGACGGACGGACGGACGGACGGACATGGCTCAATCAATTTCTCTTTTCCTCCTGAACATTTTGATATATATAAGTCAATATCTATCTCGATTCGTTTATGCCGTTACATACTACCGTTAGGCCAATGAAGTTAATATACCTTGTGTGCGAAGCACTACTAGGTATAAAAAAAAGGCAGTAGGGTGTTAACTACTTGTCAGTATATTTTGCGTGTTTGCTATCCGATTTGCGTAATTTTTGGCAGGAGTATACTATATACTATTGGGAAGCATCTCACTAACTTTCATTTAAATACCTTCTTGAAATTTCAAGCAATTGCTTTTGAAAATAACTGACCTTTTATGCTAAAAAGTGGGAGGCGCCACGCCTACTTCACCAAAATCCACAAAATTTTTTTACAGTTTAGTTTTGTTTAAAAAGGCTAATATGTGTGTAAAATCTTATTTATATAACTTATACAATTATGGAAATATCGCGATTTTAATTTTACGAAGAAATATTTTAGAACTATGTTCAAAAAGTGGGCGTGTCCGTTCACCGATTTTGTTTATTTTTTCAGCAAAGAGTTAGCTTTATATGTTGAACACTTTCTTCAAATATCGTTTTAATAAATCAATTTTTACCGGAGTTATGGCATGGAAAGTTTTGTGGAATAATCCCCCATAAAGGGGCGGGGCCACGCCCATTTTCCAAAAATTTTGTGCTTTCGACTTTCTTTGCCCACGAACACTTTAGAGGTGAAATAGAAATGATATACAGCTAGTTTAAGCAAAGTTATAGCATATTCAATATATCCATGATCCTTTTCAAAATCTTTCGTATAAAATTGGGCGTGGACCTAATCCGATTTCGCTAATTTTTTTTCGAAATATTGCCTGTATTAATATAAATATGTGTGCTGAATTTTATTTTGTTATCTTGAGCGGTTTTTGATTTATGATTAATAATATTTCCAAATTTGACTTAATCAAAAGTGGGCGGTGCCACGCCCTTTTTTAAAAATTTCTTCACAAATTTATTTTTTGCTTTAACGGTAAGGTACACACCAAATTTTATCCTTATAGGTGTATTATGTACTGAATAATCACTCTTTTTGTATTTGCGAAAATATTATATATATAGAAAGTGGGCGTGGCTTTTAACCGATTTTGCCTATTTTCAATACCGTTCAGAGATATGTAAAAAGGAACCTGCATACAAAGTTTCATTGAGATATCTCAAGATTTACTCAAGTTATCGTGTTCACAGACGGACGGACGGACGGACGGACGGACGGACGGACGGACGGACGGACGGACGGACGGACATGGCTCAATCAATTTCTCTTCTCCTCCTGAACATTTTGATATATATAAGTCAATATCTATCTCGATTCGTTTATGCCGTTACATACTACCGTTAGGCCAATGAAGTTAATATACCTTGTGTGCGAAGCACTACTAGGTATAAAAAAAAGGCAGTAGGGTGTTAACTACTTGTCAGTATATTTTGCGTGTTTGCTATCCGATTTGCGTAATTTTTGGCAGGAGTATACTATATACTATTGGGAAGCATCTCACTAACTTTCATTTAAATACCTTCTTGAAATTTCAAGCAATTGCTTTTGAAAATAACTGACCTTTTATGCTAAAAAGTGGGAGGCGCCACGCCTACTTCACCAAAATCCACAAAATTTTTTTACAGTTTAGTTTTGTTTAAAAAGGCTAATATGTGTGTAAAATCTTATTTATATAACTTATACAATTATGGAAATATCGCGATTTTAATTTTACGAAGAAATATTTTAGAACTATGTTCAAAAAGTGGGCGTGTCCGTTCACCGATTTTGTTTATTTTTTCAGCAAAGAGTTAGCTTTATATGTTGAACACTTTCTTCAAATATCGTTTTAATAAATCAATTTTTACCGGAGTTATGGCATGGAAAGTTTTGTGGAATAATCCCCCATAAAGGGGCGGGGCCACGCCCATTTTCCAAAAATTTTGTGCTTTCGACTTTCTTTGCCCACGAACACTTTAGATGTGAAATAGAAATGATATACAGCTAGTTTAAGCAAAGTTATAGCATATTCAATATATCCATGATCCTTTTCAAAATCTTTCGTATAAAATTGGGCGTGGACCTAATCCGATTTCGCTAATTTTTTTTCGAAATATTGCCTGTATTAATATAAATATGTGTGCTGAATTTTATTTTGTTATCTTGAGCGGTTTTTGATTTATGATTAATAATATTTCCAAATTTGACTTAATCAAAAGTGGGCGGTGCCACGCCCTTTTTTAAAAATTTCTTCACAAATTTATTTTTTGCTTTAACGGTAAGGTACACACCAAATTTTATCCTTATAGGTGTATTATGTACTGAATAATCACTCTTTTTGTATTTTCGAAAATATTATATATATAGAAAGTGGGCGTGGCTTTTAACCGATTTTGCCTATTTTCAATACCGTTCAGAGATATGTAAAAATAAACCTGCATACAAAGTTTCATTGAGATATCTCAAGATTTACTCAAGTTATAGTGTTCACAGACGGACGGACGGACGGACGGACGGACGGACGGACGGACGGACGGACGGACATGGCTCAATCAATTTCTCTTCTCCTCCTGAACATTTTGATATATATAAGTCAATATCTATCTCGATTCGTTTATGCCGTTACATACTACCGTTAGGCCAATGAAGTTAATATACCTTGTGTGCGAAGCACTACTAGGTATAAAAAGGCAGTAGGGTGTTAACTACTTGTCAGTATATTCTGCGTGTTTGCTATCCGATTTGCGTAATTTTTGGCAGGAGTATACTATATACTATTGGGAAGCATCTCACTAACTTTCATTTAAATACCTTCTTGAAATTTCAAGCAATTGCTTTTGAAAATAGCTGACCTTTTATGCTAAAAAGTGGGCGGCGCCACGCCTACTTCACCAAAATCCACAAAATTTTTATACAGTTCAGTTTTGCTTAAAAAGCTTGTTATGTGTGTAAAATCTTATTTATATAACTTATACAATTAAGGAAATATCGCGATTTTAATTATACGAAGAAATTTTTTAGAACTGTGTTCAAAAAGTGGGCGTGTCCGTTCACCAATTTTGTTTATTTTTACAGCAAAGAGTTAGCTTTATATGTTGAACAATTTCTCTAAATATCGCTTCAATAAGTCAATTTTTACCGGAGTTATGGCATGAAAAGTTTTTTGGAATAATCCCCCATTAAGGGGCGGGGCCACGCCCATTTTCAAAAAATTTTGTGCTTTCGACTTTCTTTGCCCACGAACACTTTAGAAGTGAAATAGAAATGATACACAAGTAGTTTCAGCAAAGTTATAGCATATTCAATATATCTATGATCCTTTTCAAAATCTTTCGTATAAAATTGGGCGTGGACCTAACCCGATTTAAATAATTTTTTTTCGAAATATTGCTTGTATTAATATAAATATGTGTGCTGAATTTTATTTTGCTATCTTTAGCGGTTTTTGATTTATGACTAATAATATTTTCAAATTTGACTTAATCAAAAGAGGGCGGTGCCACGCCCCTTTTTAAAAATTTCTTCAAAAATTAATTTTTTGCCTTAACGCTAAAGTGCACACCAAATTTTATCCTTATAGGTTTATTATGTACTGAATAATCACTCTTTTTGTATTTTCGAAAATATTATATATATAGAAAGTGGGCGTGGCTTTTAACCGATTTTGCCTATTTTCAATAGCACTCCGAGATAAGTGAAAAGGAACCTGCATACCAAATTTCATTGAGATATCTCAAGATTTACTCAAGTTATCGTGTTCACAGACGGACGGACGGACGGACGGACGGACGGACGGACGGACATGGCTCAATCAATTTCTCTTTTCCTCCTGAACATTTTGATATATATAAGTCAATATCTATCTCGATTCGTTTATGCCGTTACATACTACCGTTAGGCCAATGAAGTTAATATACCTTGTGTGCGAAGCACTACTAGGTATAAAAAAAAGGCAGTAGGGTGTTAACTACTTGTCAGTATATTTTGCGTGTTTGCTATCCGATTTGCGTAATTTTTGGCAGGAGTATACTATATACTATTGGGAAGCATCTCACTAACTTTCATTTAAATACCTTCTTGAAATTTCAAGCAATTGCTTTTGAAAATAACTGACCTTTTATGCTAAAAAGTGGGAGGCGCCACGCCTACTTCACCAAAATCCACAAAATTTTTTTACAGTTTAGTTTTGTTTAAAAAGGCTAATATGTGTGTAAAATCTTATTTATATAACTTATACAATTATGGAAATATCGCGATTTTAATTTTACGAAGAAATATTTTAGAACTATGTTCAAAAAGTGGGCGTGTCCGTTCACCGATTTTGTTTATTTTTTCAGCAAAGAGTTAGCTTTATATGTTGAACACTTTCTTCAAATATCGTTTTAATAAATCAATTTTTACCGGAGTTATGGCATGGAAAGTTTTGTGGAATAATCCCCCATAAAGGGGCGGGGCCACGCCCATTTTCCAAAAATTTTGTGCTTTCGACTTTCTTTGCCCACGAACACTTTAGAGGTGAAATAGAAATGATATACAGCTAGTTTAAGCAAAGTTATAGCATATTCAATATATCCATGATCCTTTTCAAAATCTTTCGTATAAAATTGGGCGTGGACCTAATCCGATTTCGCTAATTTTTTTTCGAAATATTGCCTGTATTAATATAAATATGTGTGCTGAATTTTATTTTGTTATCTTGAGCGGTTTTTGATTTATGATTAATAATATTTCCAAATTTGACTTAATCAAAAGTGGGCGGTGCCACGCCCTTTTTTAAAAATTTCTTCACAAATTTATTTTTTGCTTTAACGGTAAGGTACACACCAAATTTTATCCTTATAGGTGTATTATGTACTGAATAATCACTCTTTTTGTATTTTCGAAAATATTATATATATAGAAAGTGGGCGTGGCTTTTAACCGATTTTGCCTATTTTCAATACCGTTCAGAGATATGTAAAAAGGAACCTGCATACAAAGTTTCATTGAGATATCTCAAGATTTACTCAAGTTATCGTGTTCACAGACGGACGGACGGACGGACGGACGGACGGACGGACGGACGGACATGGCTCAATCAATTTCTCTTCTCCTCCTGAACATTTTGATATATATAAGTCAATATCTATCTCGATTCGTTTATGCCGTTACATACTACCGTTAGGCCAATGAAGTTAATATACCTTGTGTGCGAAGCACTACTAGGTATAAAAAAAAGGCAGTAGGGTGTTAACTACTTGTCAGTATATTTTGCGTGTTTGCTATCCGATTTGCGTAATTTTTGGCAGGAGTATACTATATACTATTGGGAAGCATCTCACTAACTTTCATTTAAATACCTTCTTGAAATTTCAAGCAATTGCTTTTGAAAATAACTGACCTTTTATGCTAAAAAGTGGGAGGCGCCACGCCTACTTCACCAAAATCCACAAAATTTTTTTACAGTTTAGTTTTGTTTAAAAAGGCTAATATGTGTGTAAAATCTTATTTATATAACTTATACAATTATGGAAATATCGCGATTTTAATTTTACGAAGAAATATTTTAGAACTATGTTCAAAAAGTGGGCGTGTCCGTTCACCGATTTTGTTTATTTTTTCAGCAAAGAGTTAGCTTTATATGTTGAACACTTTCTTCAAATATCGTTTTAATAAATCAATTTTTACCGGAGTTATGGCATGGAAAGTTTTGTGGAATAATCCCCCATAAAGGGGCGGGGCCACGCCCATTTTCCAAAAATTTTGTGCTTTCGACTTTCTTTGCCCACGAACACTTTAGATGTGAAATAGAAATGATATACAGCTAGTTTAAGCAAAGTTATAGCATATTCAATATATCCATGATCCTTTTCAAAATCTTTCGTATAAAATTGGGCGTGGACCTAATCCGATTTCGCTAATTTTTTTTCGAAATATTGCCTGTATTAATATAAATATGTGTGCTGAATTTTATTTTGTTATCTTGAGCGGTTTTTGATTTATGATTAATAATATTTCCAAATTTGACTTAATCAAAAGTGGGCGGTGCCACGCCCTTTTTTAAAAATTTCTTCACAAATTTATTTTTTGCTTTAACGGTAAGGTACACACCAAATTTTATCCTTATAGGTGTATTATGTACTGAATAATCACTCTTTTTGTATTTTCGAAAATATTATATATATAGAAAGTGGGCGTGGCTTTTAACCGATTTTGCCTATTTTCAATACCGTTCAGAGATATGTAAAAATAAACCTGCATACAAAGTTTCATTGAGATATCTCAAGATTTACTCAAGTTATCGTGTTCACAGACGGACGGACGGACGGACGGACGGACGGACGGACGGACGGACGGACGGACATGGCTCAATCAATTTCTCTTCTCCTCCTGAACATTTTGATATATATAAGTCAATATCTATCTCGATTCGTTTATGCCGTTACATACTACCGTTAGGCCAATGAAGTTAATATACCTTGTGTGCGAAGCACTACTAGGTATAAAAAGGCAGTAGGGTGTTAACTACTTGTCAGTATATTCTGCGTGTTTGCTATCCGATTTGCGTAATTTTTGGCAGGAGTATACTATATACTATTGGGAAGCATCTCACTAACTTTCATTTAAATACCTTCTTGAAATTTCAAGCAATTGCTTTTGAAAATAGCTGACCTTTTATGCTAAAAAGTGGGCGGCGCCACGCCTACTTCACCAAAATCCACAAAATTTTTATACAGTTCAGTTTTGCTTAAAAAGCTTGTTATGTGTGTAAAATCTTATTTATATAACTTATACAATTAAGGAAATATCGCGATTTTAATTATACGAAGAAATTTTTTAGAACTGTGTTCAAAAAGTGGGCGTGTCCGTTCACCAATTTTGTTTATTTTTACAGCAAAGAGTTAGCTTTATATGTTGAACAATTTCTCTAAATATCGCTTCAATAAGTCAATTTTTACCGGAGTTATGGCATGAAAAGTTTTTTGGAATAATCCCCCATTAAGGGGCGGGGCCACGCCCATTTTCAAAAAATTTTGTGCTTTCGACTTTCTTTGCCCACGAACACTTTAGAAGTGAAATAGAAATGATACACAAGTAGTTTCAGCAAAGTTATAGCATATTCAATATATCTATGATCCTTTTCAAAATCTTTCGTATAAAATTGGGCGTGGACCTAACCCGATTTAAATAATTTTTTTTCGAAATATTGCTTGTATTAATATAAATATGTGTGCTGAATTTTATTTTGCTATCTTTAGCGGTTTTTGATTTATGACTAATAATATTTTCAAATTTGACTTAATCAAAAGAGGGCGGTGCCACGCCCCTTTTTAAAAATTTCTTCAAAAATTAATTTTTTGCCTTAACGCTAAAGTGCACACCAAATTTTATCCTTATAGGTTTATTATGTACTGAATAATCACTCTTTTTGTATTTTCGAAAATATTATATATATAGAAAGTGGGCGTGGCTTTTAACCGATTTTGCCTATTTTCAATACCGTTCAGAGATATGTAAAAATAAACCTGCATACAAAGTTTCATTGAGATATCTCAAGATTTACTCAAGTTATCGTGTTCACAGACGGACGGACGGACGGACGGACGGACGGACGGACGGACATGGCTCAATCAATTTCTCTTTTCCTCCTGAACATTTTGATATATATAAGTCAATATCTATCTCGATTCGTTTATGCCGTTACATACTACCGTTAGGCCAATGAAGTTAATATACCTTGTGTGCGAAGCACTACTAGGTATAAAAAGGCAGTAGGGTGTTAACTACTTGTCAGTATATTTTGCGTGTTTGCTATCCGATTTGCGTAATTTTTGGCAGGAGTATACTATATACTATTAGGAAGCATCTCACTAACTTTCATTCAAATACCTTCTTGAAATTTCAAGCAATTGCTTTTGAAAATAGCTGACCTTTTATGCTAAAAAGTGGGCGGCGCCACGCCTACTTCACCAAAATCCACAAAATTTTTATACAGTTCAGTTTTGCTTAAAAAGCTTGTTATGTGTGTAAAATCTTATTTATATAACTTATACAATTAAGGAAATATCGCGATTTTAATTATACGAAGAAATTTTTTAGAACTGTGTTCAAAAAGTGGGCGTGTCCGTTCACCAATTTTGTTTATTTTTACAGCAAAGAGTTAGCTTTATATGTTGAACAATTTCTCTAAATATCGCTTCAATAAGTCAATTTTTACCGGAGTTATGGCATGAAAAGTTTTTTGGAATAATCCCCCATTAAGGGGCGGGGCCACGCCCATTTTCAAAAAATTTTGTGCTTTCGACTTTCTTTGCCCACGAACACTTTAGAAGTGAAATAGAAATGATACACAAGTAGTTTCAGCAAAGTTATAGCATATTCAATATATCTATGATCCTTTTCAAAATCTTTCGTATAAAATTGGGCGTGGACCTAACCCGATTTAAATAATTTTTTTTCGAAATATTGCTTGTATTAATATAAATATGTGTGCTGAATTTTATTTTGCTATCTTTAGCGGTTTTTGATTTATGACTAATAATATTTTCAAATTTGACTTAATCAAAAGAGGGCGGTGCCACGCCCGTTTTTAAAAATTTCTTCAAAAATTAATTTTTTGCCTTAACGCTAAAGTGCACACCAAATTTTATCCTTATAGGTTTATTATGTACTGAATAATCACTCTTTTTGTATTTTCGAAAATATTATATATATAGAAAGTGGGCGTGGCTTTTAACCGATTTTGCCTATTTTCAATAGCACTCCGAGATAAGTGAAAAGGAACCTGCATACCAAATTTCATTGAGATATCTCAAGATTTACTCAAGTTATCGTGTTCACAGACGGACGGACGGACGGACGGACGGACGGACGGACGGACATGGCTCAATCAATTTCTCTTTTCCTCCTGAACATTTTGATATATATAAGTCAATATCTATCTCGATTCGTTTATGCCGTTACATACTACCGTTAGGCCAATGAAGTTAATATACCTTGTGTGCGAAGCACTACTAGGTATAAAAAAAAGGCAGTAGGGTGTTAACTACTTGTCAGTATATTTTGCGTGTTTGCTATCCGATTTGCGTAATTTTTGGCAGGAGTATACTATATACTATTGGGAAGCATCTCACTAACTTTCATTTAAATACCTTCTTGAAATTTCAAGCAATTGCTTTTGAAAATAACTGACCTTTTATGCTAAAAAGTGGGAGGCGCCACGCCTACTTCACCAAAATCCACAAAATTTTTTTACAGTTTAGTTTTGTTTAAAAAGGCTAATATTTGTGTAAAATCTTATTTATATAACTTATACAATTATGGAAATATCGCGATTTTAATTTTACGAAGAAATATTTTAGAACTATGTTCAAAAAGTGGGCGTGTCCGTTCACCGATTTTGTTTATTTTTTCAGCAAAGAGTTAGCTTTATATGTTGAACACTTTCTTCAAATATCGTTTTAATAAATCAATTTTTACCGGAGTTATGGCATGGAAAGTTTTGTGGAATAATCCCCCATAAAGGGGCGGGGCCACGCCCATTTTCCAAAAATTTTGTGCTTTCGACTTTCTTTGCCCACGAACACTTTAGAGGTGAAATAGAAATGATATACAGCTAGTTTAAGCAAAGTTATAGCATATTCAATATATCCATGATCCTTTTCAAAATCTTTCGTATAAAATTGGGCGTGGACCTAATCCGATTTCGCTAATTTTTTTTCGAAATATTGCCTGTATTAATATAAATATGTGTGCTGAATTTTATTTTGTTATCTTGAGCGGTTTTTGATTTATGATTAATAATATTTCCAAATTTGACTTAATCAAAAGTGGGCGGTGCCACGCCCTTTTTTAAAAATTTCTTCACAAATTTATTTTTTGCTTTAACGGTAAGGTACACACCAAATTTTATCCTTATAGGTGTATTATGTACTGAATAATCACTCTTTTTGTATTTTCGAAAATATTATATATATAGAAAGTGGGCGTGGCTTTTAACCGATTTTGCCTATTTTCAATACCGTTCAGAGATATGTAAAAAGGAACCTGCATACAAAGTTTCATTGAGATATCTCAAGATTTACTCAAGTTATCGTGTTCACAGACGGACGGACGGACGGACGGACGGACGGACGGACGGACATGGCTCAATCAATTTCTCTTCTCCTCCTGAACATTTTGATATATATAAGTCAATATCTATCTCGATTCGTTTATGCCGTTACATACTACCGTTAGGCCAATGAAGTTAATATACCTTGTGTGCGAAGCACTACTAGGTATAAAAAAAAGGCAGTAGGGTGTTAACTACTTGTCAGTATATTTTGCGTGTTTGCTATCCGATTTGCGTAATTTTTGGCAGGAGTATACTATATACTATTGGGAAGCATCTCACTAACTTTCATTTAAATACCTTCTTGAAATTTCAAGCAATTGCTTTTGAAAATAACTGACCTTTTATGCTAAAAAGTGGGAGGCGCCACGCCTACTTCACCAAAATCCACAAAATTTTTTTACAGTTTAGTTTTGTTTAAAAAGGCTAATATGTGTGTAAAATCTTATTTATATAACTTATACAATTATGGAAATATCGCGATTTTTAATTTTACGAAGAAATATTTTAGAACTATGTTCAAAAAGTGGGCGTGTCCGTTCACCGATTTTGTTTATTTTTTCAGCAAAGAGTTAGCTTTATATGTTGAACACTTTCTTCAAATATCGCTTTAATAAATCAATTTTTACCGGAGTTATGGCATGGAAAGTTTTGTGGAATAATCCCCCATAAAGGGGCGGGGCCACGCCCATTTTCCAAAAATTTTGTGCTTTCGACTTTCTTTGCCCACGAACACTTTAGAGGTGAAATAGAAATGATATACAGCTAGTTTAAGCAAAGTTATAGCATATTCAATATATCCATGATCCTTTTCAAAATCTTTCGTATAAAATTGGGCGTGGACCTAATCCGATTTCGCTAATTTTTTTTCGAAATATTGCCTGTATTAATATAAATATGTGTGCTGAATTTTATTTTGTTATCTTGAGCGGTTTTTGATTTATGATTAATAATATTTCCAAATTTGACTTAATCAAAAGTGGGCGGTGCCACGCCCTTTTTTAAAAATTTCTTCACAAGTTTATTTTTTGCTTTAACGGTAAGGTACACACCAAATTTTATCCTTATAGGTGTATTATGTACTGAATAATCACTCTTTTTGTATTTTCGAAAATATTATATATATAGAAAGTGGGCGTGGCTTTTAACCGATTTTGCCTATTTTCAATACCGTTCAGAGATATGTAAAAAGGAACCTGCATACAAAGTTTCATTGAGATATCTCAAGATTTACTCAAGTTATCGTGTTCACAGACGGACGGACGGACGGACGGACGGACGGACGGACATGGCTCAATCAATTTCTCTTCTCCTCCTGAACATTTTGATATATATAAGTCAATATCTATCTCGATTCGTTTATGCCGTTACATACTACCGTTAGGCCAATGAAGTTAATATACCTTGTGTGCGAAGCACTACTAGGTATAAAAAAAAGGCAGTAGGGTGTTAACTACTTGTCAGTATATTTTGCGTGTTTGCTATCCGATTTGCGTAATTTTTGGCAGGAGTATACTATATACTATTGGGAAGCATCTCACTAACTTTCATTTAAATACCTTCTTGAAATTTCAAGCAATTGCTTTTGAAAATAACTGACCTTTTATGCTAAAAAGTGGGAGGCGCCACGCCTACTTCACCAAAATCCACAAAATTTTTTTACAGTTTAGTTTTGTTTAAAAAGGCTAATATGTGTGTAAAATCTTATTTATATAACTTATACAATTATGGAAATATCGCGATTTTAATTTTACGAAGAAATATTTTAGAACTATGTTCAAAAAGTGGGCGTGTCCGTTCACCGATTTTGTTTATTTTTTCAGCAAAGAGTTAGCTTTATATGTTGAACACTTTCTTCAAATATCGTTTTAATAAATCAATTTTTACCGGAGTTATGGCATGGAAAGTTTTGTGGAATAATCCCCCATAAAGGGGCGGGGCCACGCCCATTTTCCAAAAATTTTGTGCTTTCGACTTTCTTTGCCCACGAACACTTTAGAGGTGAAATAGAAATGATATACAGCTAGTTTAAGCAAAGTTATAGCATATTCAATATATCCATGATCCTTTTCAAAATCTTTCGTATAAAATTGGGCGTGGACCTAATCCGATTTCGCTAATTTTTTTTCGAAATATTGCCTGTATTAATATAAATATGTGTGCTGAATTTTATTTTGTTATCTTGAGCGGTTTTTGATTTATGATTAATAATATTTCCAAATTTGACTTAATCAAAAGTGGGCGGTGCCACGCCCTTTTTTAAAAATTTCTTCACAAATTTATTTTTTGCTTTAACGGTAAGGTACACACCAAATTTTATCCTTATAGGTGTATTATGTACTGAATAATCACTCTTTTTGTATTTTCGAAAATATTATATATATAGAAAGTGGGCGTGGCTTTTAACCGATTTTGCCTATTTTCAATACCGTTCAGAGATATGTAAAAATAAACCTTCATACAAAGTTTCATTGAGATATCTCAAGATTTACTCAAGTTATCGTGTTCACAGACGGACGGACGGACGGACGGACGGACGGACGGACGGACGGACATGGCTCAATCAATTTCTCTTCTCCTCCTGAACATTTTGATATATATAAGTCAATATCTATCTCGATTCGTTTATGCCGTTACATACTACCGTTAGGCCAATGAAGTTAATATACCTTGTGTGCGAAGCACTACTAGGTATAAAAAGGCAGTAGGGTGTTAACTACTTGTCAGTATATTCTGCGTGTTTGCTATCCGATTTGCGTAATTTTTGGCAGGAGTATACTATATACTATTGGGAAGCATCTCACTAACTTTCATTGAAATACCTTCTTGAAATTTCAAGCAATTGCTTTTGAAAATAGCTGACCTTTTATGCTAAAAAGTGGGCGGCGCCACGCCTACTTCACCAAAATCCACAAAATTTTTATACAGTTCAGTTTTGCTTAAAAAGCTTGTTATGTGTGTAAAATCTTATTTATATAACTTATACAATTAAGGAAATATCGCGATTTTAATTATACGAAGAAATTTTTTAGAACTGTGTTCAAAAAGTGGGCGTGTCCGTTCACCAATTTTGTTTATTTTTACAGCAAAGAGTTAGCTTTATATGTTGAACAATTTCTCTAAATATCGCTTCAATAAGTCAATTTTTACCGGAGTTATGGCATGAAAAGTTTTTTGGAATAATCCCCCATTAAGGGGCGGGGCCACGCCCATTTTCAAAAAATTTTGTGCTTTCGACTTTCTTTGCCCACGAACACTTTAGAAGTGAAATAGAAATGATACACAAGTAGTTTCAGCAAAGTTATAGCATATTCAATATATCTATGATCCTTTTCAAAATCTTTCGTATAAAATTGGGCGTGGACCTAACCCGATTTAAATAATTTTTTTTCGAAATATTGCTTGTATTAATATAAATATGTGTGCTGAATTTTATTTTGCTATCTTTAGCGGTTTTTGATTTATGACTAATAATATTTTCAAATTTGACTTAATCAAAAGAGGGCGGTGCCACGCCCCTTTTTAAAAATTTCTTCAAAAATTAATTTTTTGCCTTAACGCTAAAGTGCACACCAAATTTTATCCTTATAGGTTTATTATGTACTGAATAATCACTCTTTTTGTATTTTCGAAAATATTATATATACAGAAAGTGGGCGTGGCTTTTAACCGATTTTGCCTATTTTCAATACCGTTCAGAGATATGTAAAAATAAACCTGCATACAAAGTTTCATTGAGATATCTCAAGATTTACTCAAGTTATCGTGTTCACAGACGGACGGACGGACGGACGGACGGACATGGCTCAATCAATTTCTCTTTTCCTCCTGAACATTTTGATATATATAAGTCAATATCTATCTCGATTCGTTTATGCCGTTACATACTACCGTTAGGCCAATGAAGTTAATATACCTTGTGTGCGAAGCACTACTAGGTATAAAAAGGCAGTAGGGTGTTAACTACTTGTCAGTATATTTTGCGTGTTTGCTATCCGATTTGCGTAATTTTTGGCAGGAGTATACTATATACTATTAGGAAGCATATCACTAACTTTCATTCAAATACCTTCTTGAAATTTCAAGCAATTGCTTTTGAAAATAGCTGACCTTTTATGCTAAAAAGTGGGCGGCGCCACGCCTACTTCACCAAAATCCACAAAATTTTTATACAGTTCAGTTTTGCTTAAAAAGCTTGTTATGTGTGTAAAATCTTATTTAAGTATATAACTTATACAATTAAGGAAATATCGCGATTTTAATTATACGAAGAAATTTTTTAGAACTGTGTTCAAAAAGTGGGCGTGTCCGTTCACCAATTTTGTTTATTTTTACAGCAAAGAGTTAGCTTTATATGTTGAACAATTTCTCTAAATATCGCTTCAATAAGTCAATTTTTACCGGAGTTATGGCATGAAAAGTTTTTTGGAATAATCCCCCATTAAGGGGCGGGGCCACGCCCATTTTCAAAAAATTTTGTGCTTTCGACTTTCTTTGCCCACGAACACTTTAGAAGTGAAATAGAAATGATACACAAGTAGTTTCAGCAAAGTTATAGCATATTCAATATATCTATGATCCTTTTCAAAATCTTTCGTATAAAATTGGGCGTGGACCTAACCCGATTTAAATAATTTTTTTTCGAAATATTGCTTGTATTAATATAAATATGTGTGCTGAATTTTATTTTGCTATCTTTAGCGGTTTTTGATTTATGACTAATAATATTTTCAAATTTGACTTAATCAAAAGAGGGCGGTGCCACGCCCCTTTTTAAAAATTTCTTCAAAAATTAATTTTTTGCCTTAACGCTAAAGTGCACACCAAATTTTATCCTTATAGGTTTATTATGTACTGAATAATCACTCTTTTTGTATTTTCGAAAATATTATATATATAGAAAGTGGGCGTGGCTTTTAACCGATTTTGCCTATTTTCAATAGCACTCCGAGATAAGTGAAAAGGAACCTGCATACCAAATTTCATTGAGATATCTCAAGATTTACTCAAGTTATCGTGTTCACAGACGGACGGACGGACGGACGGACGGACATGGCTCAATCAATTTCTCTTTTCCTCCTGAACATTTTGATATATATAAGTCAATATCTATCTCGATTCGTTTATGCCGTTACATACTACCGTTAGGCCAATGAAGTTAATATACCTTGTGTGCGAAGCACTACTAGGTATAAAAAAAAGGCAGTAGGGTGTTAACTACTTGTCAGTATATTTTGCGTGTTTGCTATCCGATTTGCGTAATTTTTGGCAGGAGTATACTATATACTATTGGGAAGCATCTCACTAACTTTCATTTAAATACCTTCTTGAAATTTCAAGCAATTGCTTTTGAAAATAACTGACCTTTTATGCTAAAAAGTGGGAGGCGCCACGCCTACTTCACCAAAATCCACAAAATTTTTTTACAGTTTAGTTTTGTTTAAAAAGGCTAATATTTGTGTAAAATCTTATTTATATAACTTATACAATTATGGAAATATCGCGATTTTAATTTTACGAAGAAATATTTTAGAACTATGTTCAAAAAGTGGGCGTGTCCGTTCACCGATTTTGTTTATTTTTTCAGCAAAGAGTTAGCTTTATATGTTGAACACTTTCTTCAAATATCGTTTTAATAAATCAATTTTTACCGGAGTTATGGCATGGAAAGTTTTGTGGAATAATCCCCCATAAAGGGGCGGGGCCACGCCCATTTTCCAAAAATTTTGTGCTTTCGACTTTCTTTGCCCACGAACACTTTAGAGGTGAAATAGAAATGATATACAGCTAGTTTAAGCAAAGTTATAGCATATTCAATATATCCATGATCCTTTTCAAAATCTTTCGTATAAAATTGGGCGTGGACCTAATCCGATTTCGCTAATTTTTTTTCGAAATATTGCCTGTATTAATATAAATATGTGTGCTGAATTTTATTTTGTTATCTTGAGCGGTTTTTGATTTATGATTAATAATATTTCCAAATTTGACTTAATCAAAAGTGGGCGGTGCCACGCCCTTTTTTAAAAATTTCTTCACAAATTTATTTTTTGCTTTAACGGTAAGGTACACACCAAATTGTATCCTTATAGGTGTATTATGTACTGAATAATCACTCTTTTTGTATTTTCGAAAATATTATATATATAGAAAGTGGGCGTGGCTTTTAACCGATTTTGCCTATTTTCAATACCGTTCAGAGATATGTAAAAAGGAACCTGCATACAAAGTTTCATTGAGATATCTCAAGATTTACTCAAGTTATCGTGTTCACAGACGGACGGACGGACGGACGGACGGACGGACATGGCTCAATCAATTTCTCTTCTCCTCCTGAACATTTTGATATATATAAGTCAATATCTATCTCGATTCGTTTATGCCGTTACATACTACCGTTAGGCCAATGAAGTTAATATACCTTGTGTGCGAAGCACTACTAGGTATAAAAAAAAGGCAGTAGGGTGTTAACTACTTGTCAGTATATTTTGCGTGTTTGCTATCCGATTTGCGTAATTTTTGGCAGGAGTATACTATATACTATTGGGAAGCATCTCACTAACTTTCATTTAAATACCTTCTTGAAATTTCAAGCAATTGCTTTTGAAAATAACTGACCTTTTATGCTAAAAAGTGGGAGGCGCCACGCCTACTTCACCAAAATCCACAAAATTTTTTTACAGTTTAGTTTTGTTTAAAAAGGCTAATATGTGTGTAAAATCAATTTATATAACTTATACAATTATGGAAATATCGCGATTTTAATTTTACGAAGAAATATTTTAGAACTATGTTCAAAAAGTGGGCGTGTCCGTTCACCGATTTTGTTTATTTTTTCAGCAAAGAGTTAGCTTTATATGTTGAACACTTTCTTCAAATATCGTTTTAATAAATCAATTTTTACCGGAGTTATGGCATGGAAAGTTTTGTGGAATAATCCCCCATAAAGGGGCGGGGCCACGCCCATTTTCCAAAAATTTTGTGCTTTCGACTTTCTTTGCCCACGAACACTTTAGAGGTGAAATAGAAATGATATACAGCTAGTTTAAGCAAAGTTATAGCATATTCAATATATCCATGATCCTTTTCAAAATCTTTCGTATAAAATTGGGCGTGGACCTAATCCGATTTCGCTAATTTTTTTTCGAAATATTGCCTGTATTAATATAAATATGTGTGCTGAATTTTATTTTGTTATCTTGAGCGGTTTTTGATTTATGATTAATAATATTTCCAAATTTGACTTAATCAAAAGTGGGCGGTGCCACGCCCTTTTTTAAAAATTTCTTCACAAATTTATTTTTTGCTTTAACGGTAAGGTACACACCAAATTGTATCCTTATAGGTGTATTATGTACTGAATAATCACTCTTTTTGTATTTTCGAAAATATTATATATATAGAAAGTGGGCGTGGCTTTTAACCGATTTTGCCTATTTTCAATACCGTTCAGAGATATGTAAAAAGGAACCTGCATACAAAGTTTCATTGAGATATCTCAAGATTTACTCAAGTTATCGTGTTCACAGACGGACGGACGGACGGACGGACGGACGGACATGGCTCAATCAATTTCTCTTCTCCTCCTGAACATTTTGATATATATAAGTCAATATCTATCTCGATTCGTTTATGCCGTTACATACTACCGTTAGGCCAATGAAGTTAATATACCTTGTGTGCGAAGCACTACTAGGTATAAAAAAAAGGCAGTAGGGTGTTAACTACTTGTCAGTATATTTTGCGTGTTTGCTATCCGATTTGCGTAATTTTTGGCAGGAGTATACTATATACTATTGGGAAGCATCTCACTAACTTTCATTTAAATACCTTCTTGAAATTTCAAGCAATTGCTTTTGAAAATAACTGACCTTTTATGCTAAAAAGTGGGAGGCGCCACGCCTACTTCACCAAAATCCACAAAATTTTTTTACAGTTTAGTTTTGTTTAAAAAGGCTAATATGTGTGTAAAATCTTATTTATATAACTTATACAATTATGGAAATATCGCGATTTTAATTTTACGAAGAAATATTTTAGAACTATGTTCAAAAAGTGGGCGTGTCCGTTCACCGATTTTGTTTATTTTTTCAGCAAAGAGTTAGCTTTATATGTTGAACACTTTCTTCAAATATCGTTTTAATAAATCAATTTTTACCGGAGTTATGGCATGGAAAGTTTTGTGGAATAATCCCCCATAAAGGGGCGGGGCCACGCCCATTTTCCAAAAATTTTGTGCTTTCGACTTTCTTTGCCCACGAACACTTTAGAGGTGAAATAGAAATGATATACAGCTAGTTTAAGCAAAGTTATAGCATATTCAATATATCCATGATCCTTTTCAAAATCTTTCGTATAAAATTGGGCGTGGACCTAATCCGATTTCGCTAATTTTTTTTCGAAATATTGCCTGTATTAATATAAATATGTGTGCTGAATTTTATTTTGCTATCTTTAGCGGTTTTTGATTTATGACTAATAATATTTTCAAATTTGACTTAATCAAAAGAGGGCGGTGCCACGCCCCTTTTTAAAAATTTCTTCAAAAATTAATTTTTTGCCTTAACGCTAAAGTGCACACCAAATTTTATCCTTATAGGTTTATTATGTACTGAATAATCACTCTTTTTGTATTTTCGAAAATATTATATATATAGAAAGTGGGCGTGGCTTTTAACCGATTTTGCCTATTTTCAATACCGTTCAGAGATATGTAAAAATAAACCTGCATACAAAGTTTCATTGAGATATCTCAAGATTTACTCAAGTTATCGTGTTCACAGACGGACGGACGGACGGACGGACGGACGGACGGACGGACATGGCTCAATCAATTTCTCTTTTCCTCCTGAACATTTTGATATATATAAGTCAATATCTATCTCGATTCGTTTATGCCGTTACATACTACCGTTAGGCCAATGAAGTTAATATACCTTGTGTGCGAAGCACTACTAGGTATAAAAAGGCAGTAGGGTGTTAACTACTTGTCAGTATATTTTGCGTGTTTGCTATCAGATTTGCGTAATTTTTGGCAGGAGTATACTATATACTATTAGGAAGCATCTCACTAACTTTCATTCAAATACCTTCTTGAAATTTCAAGCAATTGCTTTTGAAAATAGCTGACCTTTTATGCTAAAAAGTGGGCGGCGCCACGCCTACTTCACCAAAATCCACAAAATTTTTATACAGTTCAGTTTTGCTTAAAAAGCTTGTTATGTGTGTAAAATCTTATTTATATAACTTATACAATTAAGGAAATATCGCGATTTTAATTATACGAAGAAATTTTTTAGAACTGTGTTCAAAAAGTGGGCGTGTCCGTTCACCAATTTTGTTTATTTTTACAGCAAAGAGTTAGCTTTATATGTTGAACAATTTCTCTAAATATCGCTTCAATAAGTCAATTTTTACCGGAGTTATGGCATGAAAAGTTTTTTGGAATAATCCCCCATTAAGGGGCGGGGCCACGCCCATTTTCAAAAAATTTTGTGCTTTCGACTTTCTTTGCCCACGAACACTTTAGAAGTGAAATAGAAATGATACACAAGTAGTTTCAGCAAAGTTATAGCATATTCAATATATCTATGATCCTTTTCAAAATCTTTCGTATAAAATTGGGCGTGGACCTAACCCGATTTAAATAATTTTTTTTCGAAATATTGCTTGTATTAATATAAATATGTGTGCTGAATTTTATTTTGCTATCTTTAGCGGTTTTTGATTTATGACTAATAATATTTTCAAATTTGACTTAATCAAAAGAGGGCGGTGCCACGCCCCTTTTTAAAAATTTCTTCAAAAATTAATTTTTTGCCTTAACGCTAAAGTGCACACCAAATTTTATCCTTATAGGTTTATTATGTACTGAATAATCACTCTTTTTGTATTTTCGAAAATATTATATATATAGAAAGTGGGCGTGGCTTTTAACCGATTTTGCCTATTTTCAATAGCACTCCGAGATAAGTGAAAAGGAACCTGCATACCAAATTTCATTGAGATATCTCAAGATTTACTCAAGTTATCGTGTTCACAGACGGATGGACGGACGGACGGACGGACGGACGGACGGACATGGCTCAATCAATTTCTCTTTTCCTCCTGAACATTTTGATATATATAAGTCAATATCTATCTCGATTCGTTTATGCCGTTACATACTACCGTTAGGCCAATGAAGTTAATATACCTTGTGTGCGAAGCACTACTAGGTATAAAAAAAAGGCAGTAGGGTGTTAACTACTTGTCAGTATATTTTGCGTGTTTGCTATCCGATTTGCGTAATTTTTGGCAGGAGTATACTATATACTATTGGGAAGCATCTCACTAACTTTCATTTAAATACCTTCTTGAAATTTCAAGCAATTGCTTTTGAAAATAACTGACCTTTTATGCTAAAAAGTGGGAGGCGCCACGCCTACTTCACCAAAATCCACAAAATTTTTTTACAGTTTAGTTTTGTTTAAAAAGGCTAATATGTGTGTAAAATCTTATTTATATAACTTATACAATTATGGAAATATCGCGATTTTAATTTTACGAAGAAATATTTTAGAACTATGTTCAAAAAGTGGGCGTGTCCGTTCACCGATTTTGTTTATTTTTTCAGCAAAGAGTTAGCTTTATATGTTGAACACTTTCTTCAAATATCGTTTTAATAAATCAATTTTTACCGGAGTTATGGCATGGAAAGTTTTGTGGAATAATCCCCCATAAAGGGGCGGGGCCACGCCCATTTTCCAAAAATTTTGTGCTTTCGACTTTCTTTGCCCACGAACACTTTAGAGGTGAAATAGAAATGATATACAGCTAGTTTAAGCAAAGTTATAGCATATTCAATATATCCATGATCCGTTTCAAAATCTTTCGTATAAAATTGGGCGTGGACCTAATCCGATTTCGCTAATTTTTTTTCGAAATATTGCCTGTATTAATATAAATATGTGTGCTGAATTTTATTTTGTTATCTTGAGCGGTTTTTGATTTATGATTAATAATATTTCCAAATTTGACTTAATCAAAAGTGGGCGGTGCCACGCCCTTTTTTAAAAATTTCTTCACAAATTTATTTTTTGCTTTAACGGTAAGGTACACACCAAATTGTATCCTTATAGGTGTATTATGTACTGAATAATCACTCTTTTTGTATTTTCGAAAATATTATATATATAGAAAGTGGGCGTGGCTTTTAACCGATTTTGCCTATTTTCAATACCGTTCAGAGATATGTAAAAAGGAACCTGCATACAAAGTTTCATTGAGATATCTCAAGATTTACTCAAGTTATCGTGTTCACAGACGGACGGACGGACGGACGGACGGACGGACATGGCTCAATCAATTTCTCTTCTCCTCCTGAACATTTTGATATATATAAGTCAATATCTATCTCGATTCGTTTATGCCGTTACATACTACCGTTAGGCCAATGAAGTTAATATACCTTGTGTGCGAAGCACTACTAGGTATAAAAAAAAGGCAGTAGGGTGTTAACTACTTGTCAGTATATTTTGCGTGTTTGCTATCCGATTTGCGTAATTTTTGGCAGGAGTATACTATATACTATTGGGAAGCATCTCACTAACTTTCATTTAAATACCTTCTTGAAATTTCAAGCAATTGCTTTTGAAAATAACTGACCTTTTATGCTAAAAAGTGGGAGGCGCCACGCCTACTTCACCAAAATCCACAAAATTTTTTTACAGTTTAGTTTTGTTTAAAAAGGCTAATATGTGTGTAAAATCTTATTTATATAACTTATACAATTATGGAAATATCGCGATTTTAATTTTACGAAGAAATATTTTAGAACTATGTTCAAAAAGTGGGCGTGTCCGTTCACCGATTTTGTTTATTTTTTCAGCAAAGAGTTAGCTTTATATGTTGAACACTTTCTTCAAATATCGTTTTAATAAATCAATTTTTACCGGAGTTATGGCATGGAAAGTTTTGTGGAATAATCCCCCATAAAGGGGCGGGGCCACGCCCATTTTCCAAAAATTTTGTGCTTTCGACTTTCTTTGCCCACGAACACTTTAGAGGTGAAATAGAAATGATATACAGCTAGTTTAAGCAAAGTTATAGCATATTCAATATATCCATGATCCTTTTCAAAATCTTTCGTATAAAATTGGGCGTGGACCTAATCCGATTTCGCTAATTTTTTTTCGAAATATTGCCTGTATTAATATAAATATGTGTGCTGAATTTTATTTTGTTATCTTGAGCGGTTTTTGATTTATGATTAATAATATTTCCAAATTTGACTTAATCAAAAGTGGGCGGTGCCACGCCCTTTTTTAAAAATTTCTTCACAAATTTATTTTTTGCTTTAACGGTAAGGTACACACCAAATTTTATCCTTATAGGTGTATTATGTACTGAATAATCACTCTTTTTGTATTTTCGAAAATATTATATATATAGAAAGTGGGCGTGGCTTTTAACCGATTTTGCCTATTTTCAATACCGTTCAGAGATATGTAAAAAGGAACCTGCATACAAAGTTTCATTGAGATATCTCAAGATTTACTCAAGTTATCGTGTTCACAGACGGACGGACGGACGGACGGACGGACGGACATGGCTCAATCAATTTCTCTTCTCCTCCTGAACATTTTGATATATATAAGTCAATATCTATCTCGATTCGTTTATGCCGTTACATACTACCGTTAGGCCAATGAAGTTAATATACCTTGTGTGCGAAGCACTACTAGGTATAAAAAAAAGGCAGTAGGGTGTTAACTACTTGTCAGTATATTTTGCGTGTTTGCTATCCGATTTGCGTAATTTTTGGCAGGAGTATACTATATACTATTGGGAAGCATCTCACTAACTTTCATTTAAATACCTTCTTGAAATTTCAAGCAATTGCTTTTGAAAATAACTGACCTTTTATGCTAAAAAGTGGGAGGCGCCACGCCTACTTCACCAAAATCCACAAAATTTTTTTACAGTTTAGTTTTGTTTAAAAAGGCTAATATGTGTGTAAAATCTTATTTATATAACTTATACAATTATGGAAATATCGCGATTTTAATTTTACGAAGAAATATTTTAGAACTATGTTCAAAAAGTGGGCGTGTCCGTTCACCGATTTTGTTTATTTTTTCAGCAAAGAGTTAGCTTTATATGTTGAACACTTTCTTCAAATATCGTTTTAATAAATCAATTTTTACCGGAGTTATGGCATGGAAAGTTTTGTGGAATAATCCCCCATAAAGGGGCGGGGCCACGCCCATTTTCCAAAAATTTTGTGCTTTCGACTTTCTTTGCCCACGAACACTTTAGAGGTGAAATAGAAATGATATACAGCTAGTTTAAGCAAAGTTATAGCATATTCAATATATCCATGATCCTTTTCAAAATCTTTCGTATAAAATTGGGCGTGGACCTAATCCGATTTCGCTAATTTTTTTTCGAAATATTGCCTGTATTAATATAAATATGTGTGCTGAATTTTATTTTGTTATCTTGAGCGGTTTTTGATTTATGATTAATAATATTTCCAAATTTGACTTAATCAAAAGTGGGCGGTGCCACGCCCTTTTTTAAAAATTTCTTCACAAATTTATTTTTTGCTTTAACGGTAAGGTACACACCAAATTTTATCCTTATAGGTGTATTATGTACTGAATAATCACTCTTTTTGTATTTTCGAAAATATTATATATATAGAAAGTGGGCGTGGCTTTTAACCGATTTTGCCTATTTTCAATACCGTTCAGAGATATGTAAAAAGGAACCTGCATACAAAGTTTCATTGAGATATCTCAAGATTTACTCAAGTTATCGTGTTCACAGACGGACGGACGGACGGACGGACGGACGGACGGACGGACGGACATGGCTCAATCAATTTCTCTTCTCCTCCTGAACATTTTGATATATATAAGTCAATATCTATCTCGATTCGTTTATGCCGTTACATACTACCGTTAGGCCAATGAAGTTAATATACCTTGTGTGCGAAGCACTACTAGGTATAAAAAAAAGGCAGTAGGGTGTTAACTACTTGTCAGTATATTTTGCGTGTTTGCTATCCGATTTGCGTAATTTTTGGCAGGAGTATACTATATACTATTGGGAAGCATCTCACTAACTTTCATTTAAATACCTTCTTGAAATTTCAAGCAATTGCTTTTGAAAATAACTGACCTTTTATGCTAAAAAGTGGGAGGCGCCACGCCTACTTCACCAAAATCCACAAAATTTTTTTACAGTTTAGTTTTGTTTAAAAAGGCTAATATGTGTGTAAAATCTTATTTATATAACTTATACAATTATGGAAATATCGCGATTTTAATTTTACGAAGAAATATTTTAGAACTATGTTCAAAAAGTGGGCGTGTCCGTTCACCGATTTTGTTTATTTTTTCAGCAAAGAGTTAGCTTTATATGTTGAACACTTTCTTCAAATATCGTTTTAATAAATCAATTTTTACCGGAGTTATGGCATGGAAAGTTTTGTGGAATAATCCCCCATAAAGGGGCGGGGCCACGCCCATTTTCCAAAAATTTTGTGCTTTCGACTTTCTTTGCCCACGAACACTTTAGAGGTGAAATAGAAATGATATACAGCTAGTTTAAGCAAAGTTATAGCATATTCAATATATCCATGATCCTTTTCAAAATCTTTCGTATAAAATTGGGCGTGGACCTAATCCGATTTCGCTAATTTTTTTTCGAAATATTGCCTGTATTAATATAAATATGTGTGCTGAATTTTATTTTGTTATCTTGAGCGGTTTTTGATTTATGATTAATAATATTTCCAAATTTGACTTAATCAAAAGTGGGCGGTGCCACGCCCTTTTTTAAAAATTTCTTCACAAATTTATTTTTTGCTTTAACGGTAAGGTACACACCAAATTTTATCCTTATAGGTGTATTATGTACTGAATAATCACTCTTTTTGTATTTTCGAAAATATTATATATATAGAAAGTGGGCGTGGCTTTTAACCGATTTTGCCTATTTTCAATACCGTTCAGAGATATGTAAAAATAAACCTGCATACAAAGTTTCATTGAGATATCTCAAGATTTACTCAAGTTATCGTGTTCACAGACGGACGGACGGACGGACGGACGGACGGACGGACGGACGGACGGACGGACATGGCTCAATCAATTTCTCTTCTCCTCCTGAACATTTTGATATATATAAGTCAATATCTATCTCGATTCGTTTATGCCGTTACATACTACCGTTAGGCCAATGAAGTTAATATACCTTGTGTGCGAAGCACTACTAGGTATAAAAACAAGCTAGATAAGTACCCCTGCCCCTAACAGGAGTGATCACGTAAGTCAAATCTTGACCATTTATTTAAAATTGATCATTTGCATAGCAACAAGATTTTCGATAACTGAAAATAATTTCACCAAAAAAGTCTATGTTCATTTCCTTGTGCTAGCAAAAACAAAAATTCTGCTAAAATTGCAAGTAACACTTGCAAATTTATCCCTCACAACAAAACCAATATACAAAATTAAAAATAGCGGTAAAATTTAATTTACATAATTATTACGAAATATTCGCGCACTAGAAAAATATAAGCTCAAATTACTGCTTATTTTTTGTGTGTTCTTAAACACAACTAATTTCCAACAACAAAAATAGTATTTCAAGTTTCCACTTGCAAATTTGCCCGGAAAAATGCTTGCATCCCAACAAATAAGTCAAGCAAAGGCAGGATTGTGTGAAACAAAATAAGCAGGAACTAAATTTAATGAAAAGAAGAAATCGAAGGAAAAATATTAACATACATATTTACATATTCGAACAAAAGTTTGATAAGCGACAAAGCTGCACTTAAAAAATAATACACAAGAAAACAATTAAGGTCTTTGATCCCGTACCAGTTAACTTAAGCAAAGGAAAGTTAATCAAAACAAAGACTAGAAAATTTGATCCATTGCTTCTAATACACAAGAAAACAATTAAGTTCTTTGATCCCGTACCTGTTAACTTAAGCAAAGGAAAGTAAATCAAAACAAAGACTAGAAAATTTGATCCATTGCTTCTATTGTCTGCATAGAAACAAACAAGGGCGGATCCAGGATTTTTTTTTGGGGGCGGCACGAACGCCCAACATGCAAAAAATTAACTACTGAAATATGCTTATTTCATCTTCACAAGTACACGGATATTAAGAACTTACATCAAAGTCAAAATAATAAAAAACAGCATTTCTGTTTAGTAATAGCAGTTTTATTATATTCCATCCATGATTACATGTTTAATAAAGACAGTTTTCTTCTGTGTCTCCTGGTGAAAACGTCCAAAACTTCATCAGCCTCCATTTGTGCCGCAATATCTCCATGGATATGCATTAAAGCCAATCCATTCAAACGCTCTTCTGTCATGCTGTTTCGAAGATATGATTTTAATCGGCGTAAGGTAGAAAAAGATCGCTCGGCAGTGCTGGTTGTCACTGGAAACGTGCACAGCAATTGACAAAGGGTTCTAATATTTGGCAGCATCGTGGCTCGTTTGTAGGCATCTGCTGGAGTTTCTGGTATATTTTCAGTCATCTGTCGCCAAATTTTTAGCTCTCCCTTTAAAGCTAAAAAACAAGGAAGATCTTCTCTATAAACTTCAGCACCTTGCAAAACATTATCTAAATCTTCCTCGTTAAAGTTATGCGACAGCAACTTTTGCAACTGTCCGATTCTTTGTAGAGGAGCGCTAGGGAACCTGGTTGACATTTCACTCAACATGAAGTCTAGAAATGGAATATAAACTGAAAGTCGGTAATATTCTTCAACTGATTCAGTCTGAATGTTTGATCGATTGATTTGACGACCGGTGGTTCTACGGACTGTGATTTCTGTACCAAGTTCATTTGCAATGGCCTCAGCCTGGTCGAACAGTTTTTTAAATGTGTCATTGCTAGATTCACGCTGCCTCTGCAAAACTTCCTGTGGTCGTAGTAATAAGCTGAACTGCAGAAAGTATGTCAATATCGTTGGCTTGAAGCGATCGAAGGACAGGGTATTCCTAAAATATCTGATGGGTTCACCAAGCTTATTAGGAATTCTGACAAAGTTATGGATTGCAGCAAAGAAAATGGCAGTAAAGAATTTGTTCTGCTCCCATATTGCTGATCAGCCATTTTTTGTAATATTGGAGGGAGACATGCTTCATGCCTCTCAACCCATCTTGTCTCACACATTTTTTTTAACATATTTTGTTTGCCTTGTGGCAGATTAGATTGTATTTGTTCTCTAAGAAGATGTATTCGTTTGGCCGATTCACGGAAGAAAGTGGCAGTACTTGCTATAACCCCTACTGCATTTCTTACACTGGGTACGGTGCAGGCTGAGCTAATAGCCAAGTTAAGCCGGTGGCTTGCGCAGTGGGTAAAAAAGGCTAAGGGCTGAACATTTAATATACGTGCCTGAACACCTTTTAGTTTGCTGCTCATGTTTGCTCCTCCATCATAAACTTGACCACGGCAAATTTTAATGTCAAAGTCATGCTTTTCTAATGCATTCAGAATAGTTTGTGCAATGCTTTCACCAGTGGTTTCGACAACTTCAATGAACATAAGAAAATCTTCCTTTATTTCGATTTCATCCACATCGAAATAGCGAATACTAATTGATAACTGTTCACAAACGGAAACATCTGTGGTCTCATCAGCCATAAGGGTAAAATATTTGGATTTTTTAATTTTGGTCACTATTTTATTGCTGATCAACTCACCACAGCATTCAATTAAGTCATTTTGTGTTGACTTACTTATATACGAAGCATTTTTAGCGCTATGTTTTATATGTTCCTTAAGTATTTCATCCCCAGCATCGATTCGAAATTTGAGCAAAGCTCTAAAGTTTCCTTCCCCATGTTTAGAAGAGCTTTGCAAGTCTAATTCGCCGTCATCTCTGTGACCTCTCAAAGGTATGTTTTGCCTACCACAAAATATCACTGTCTTTATAATGGGAATCAGTTTTTTACGATTATTTTCGATTATTTCCCTTTCCTGGGATCTCATTTGGTCAACTATATCTAACGATTTTCCCTCCATCACCATCAACAAATTTTGGGATGCTACCATGTTCGCTTTGTGGTAATTCGCGTTCTCATGGTGTGCGATCGTCTCAATTGCCTTTTTATATTTTACTAGTGGGTCCGACACCAGTCTTCCCAGCTTCACATCATTTGTACCCGCTTCACGTCGACCAAAGAGCACACACACTTTGCATAATCCGCCGCCAGCAATTTTACTATATGCTAGCCATTCATGGTCCCTTAACCAGCTTTTTTGAAAAGACCGGTTCTTTTTTCCCTCTCTCTTCAGTGGAAACTTAAATTCTGCAGTAGGTTGCCAGGTATACTTCAACCACTGGTACCGTTCCTCATCAGAAAGCCCGCCTTGCCTGCCGAGTAGAGAACCTAAAATCATAAATGGATTAGACAATGCAGCAAAATTGTACGTAATTTATAAAAAGGAGAGAAAGGTAAATCTTGGCATATAGTACAATGGTGCGTTTCAACCTAAAATAACATGTGATAACGGTAATCTGTGCCGATTTTTAGTTAAAGTTTTATCTAACGGCTTATACTAAGTTGGCAAAAAAGTCTACTAAGGCTTCAAAAACACATTATTTTAATATCGTGTTCATTAGACTCGGCCAAACAAAAAAAAATAATTTGGGTGTGGTTGCTGAGTGACCTTGCTCAATCCCGACTCTTGCGTCCTCTTTCGTACACTCTGGTCAACGTGGGCTTCCTAGGCTCGCGGCAGAAAGAGAGGGAGCCCCGGTGGGGCCACTCTGACGTATTTGGTTTAAGGGCTCACCGAGGTCTTTTTCGCAGCGTCTGTACACCAGGAGGTGCGGTTGCAAGCGGGCGTCTGTCTTGGATCAAGCTGCTCGCTATATAAATGTGCAAATTTACTTCAAAACCCCGAAAAAGGGTTGTGCGCTGGGTTTGGGACCAGCCACGTAAAAACCAACACCAATGAAACCAAAACCCCTTTCCGGGGAAGGATCCGCTGGCCGACTGGTTGATGTCCTCACGAACGCAAAGGCTGACATCACCGCCCTGCAGGAAATACGATGGACGGGGCAAGGAAAGTCCACCATCGAACCTTGTGACGTATACTACAGTGGCCAGACAAACAGCAAATCGCGTGGTGTAAGACTACTTGCGTTCACCCCTGTGGACGAGCATCTCGCTGCGATCCGCATCAAGGCGAGGTTTTTCAACAAACATTTATCTGCGCCTATGCGCCGACCCTAGCTCCACCTAATCATGTATAGCTCAGGAATAAATTGAGCAATTCCAAAACCATTAATAACTTTTGTAATAATCCATCGATTTTCTTGGATTAAAGCTCATTTGTTTTGTAATAAAACAGAGCTTACAGAGAAAAAAAATATCTGGAACAAAATTAAAAGTTTTCGATATCCTTTCCTGCAAAATACACATTTTTTACATTTTTCAAAAAAAGGTAAAAATCCGTGTTGATTGCTCATTATCTTCGAGCCACAGGGCCTAGCGAAAAGTTTTGTAAGCATGGCTTACAGAAAATTTTATTAGCTTTTAAAATTTTCAAACCGTTTTGGAATTTCTCAATTTGTTCTTTAAAAATGCTTAAAGTAGGAACATAAGAATTGGTATAAAGTTATAGGATGACAGCACCATTCTCACCCATAAAACTCGTGGTTAACCAAAAAGGGGCGTGGTACCTCCCATACAATCCAACTTTTAACTAAACAAAATTTCTAAACCCACAAGGATTACACTACTCACCTATGTCCCGTTCCTGTAGTGCGTTGCTCGTTGAGGCTGTTGCCACTGATGTACTCGCCGGCTCCGCGGAATGTAATTGGACACCGCTCACTTTATCAGGAAGTACATCATTACACCTTTGCTTCTTCGGATGGAAGAACGCGCTTAAGTTTTTTTGTCTTTTTCTGGCACTCATTTTTTTAACAAAATCACTTAAACACGATAGCACTAACAATAATCACTTTTCACAACTTTTCATGGACTATTTAACCAATCGAATAATTAATCACTTTTGTTAACTTGTAGCGCAATAAAATAAGAAAATAAAGCACTCATGCGGCACAAAGGTTTTTCGCAAATCAAAAGAGTAGATTTATGTAAAGCATTATGCATGGTGCCAAAAAATTGTCGTTTGGAATTTTTTTTTCAGTAGAGTGTTATAGCTATTGCTATGAATATTTGCTCAAATGATTTCGCGATGATCAACCCCTCGGAAATAGGCGTGGCAGTAACCCTTTTTATGCTTTACAAAAGGGGAGATATGTAACTAAAATTAAGGTAAAAATAAGGTAATAAATGAGTCGAAATACCTATATATGTATGAAAGGTTGGGAGTAAAAGTAAAAAATATGTTTAATGCAAGTGAAGCAAACCTTATAAAGTGTTTGATACAATCACATAAATAAAGATTGTACAGTAAAAGTCAGGCTAATCTTTTTTTCATTAAAACTAAGAGATATGTTTTATTTTTCCAACCATATTTCCGACTTTAAATGAAAAAAGCAATTTCTCTGACTTTTACTGTAGATACAATATTTTTTTACACTTTTACTTTAAATATACGTTTTTCATTTAACTACCCCAGCCTTTCATATGTATATGTCTACATATGACGAACCTTATAAAGTAGTGTTTATCCACAACTAAACTTTGACAACTCGTTTTTGACCATTTGCCAAAATTATGCTGCGTTTTCATCCCGTAAAAAATGCCCAACGTTGCAACAAATGAAAGATTTCCTCACCACCCAGTTCGAAATTTCAGAACGGGTAGATAATAAAGCATCAAAGCCGAAAAACTAGAAAATAGAAGCTTCTTTAAACCCCAAGCCAGTAGTCATAATTCGCACAATAAAAGTTTCAATAGATCTCAATCGTTCACATATGAACAATATAGAAATATGTCATGCGAACTGTACAGCGGAGGGCATCAACTAAGATCTTGCGCGAAATTTAGAATTTATCAATAAACGAAAAAATAACTTAGTCATAGCTAAGAAACTTTGCAACAATTGCCTATCGCCTACTCATACTGCACAGACATGTGCGAGTAAATACACTTGCTAATATTGCCGTAGGAGACATCATTCGATGCTTCATAATAATAATTATAACAATGCCCAAAATAATTCAAATGCCAAAAGAACCACTGGACTAGCTGCAGATCGGAAAATCCCGAAAAAGACAATACTGAAAGTTGTCAAGAACAACCATGCTGCTCAAATGCAGCGAGAGTACAAACGCTTCATTCAGAAAATGAAAGCAAAACATTTTTACCGACAGCAATAGTCTCCATCGAACACAGAGGAGAACTATTTAAACTAAGGGCCTTAATAGATCAAGGATCACAGCGATCATTCATAGCATCTAAGGTCCAAACAAGTTTAAATCTGCCAACCAAACAAGCCAACTTCGAAATTTCAGAAATGGGCGGAAGAGTTGTTCACATCTCAAATAAAATCTGCTTCATGACCCTGGTTTCAACAAACGCGGACCAAAGAATAGAAGCGCAAGCTATTGTTCTGCCGCGACTTACGGATATGCTACCAAGCTATAACATAGAAAGCAAACACTGGCAAGTTTTTGCATCTGTTCCGATCCCAACTGCTATACCCCCGATCAAATCGACATATTATTGGGAAGCTATCTAATCCCCCAAATAATACTTCAAGGTGTTGAGAAAATCTCCAACAACCTACTAGCCCAAAATACCATCTTTGGATGGATTTTAAGCGGCCAAGTCAAAGAGAAAATCTCTCTCTTCATAACGGAAGTGGAAGATATTTCGAATAACTATCCTTACTCACAATTGAGAAAATTCTGGGAGGTAGAAGAACTACCCCCAATACCTGTTACTACAGCTGACGACAAGTATTGTGAAGACTTCGTCGTTCTACTACCATTTAAACAACAATTTCCCGACACACTCGCCTTAGGTCACTCACGAACCTCTGCGCTACAGCAGTTTTTAAGTATGGAAAGAAACCTACTTAAAAAAGGCGATCTAAAAACTGAATGACGTTTTATACACGGGTCCAACATTACAACCCGACTTAATGCTACTTATCTTACAGTGGCGGATGTATAAATACGTATTCAATGGTGACGTCGAAAAAATGTACCGGCAAATCCTAGTACATGAAGATGACCAAAACTATCAGCGCATTATCTTTTGAAATTCACCTAGCAGTCCAATCCGCGACTACAAGCTAAAAACGGTGACATTTTGCGTAAACTGCGCCCTTGCCCTAGCCATTCGTACACTAGACGAACTGGCAAAAGATACGAAAGAAAAACTACCACTAGCCGCCCCGGTTCTAAGCTCTCAAACATACGTAGACGATATACTGTCTGGAAGCCACAGCCTTCCTCTAGCGTGCGAGTCACTAACGCAAGTTATCGAAGCCCTCGATTCAGCAGGGTTCCCATTAAAAAAGATAACTTCCAACCATCCAGATATACTGGCAAAAATAAATAAAGAAAACTTGCTAGATACTAACTTTCTAAAGTTCGAAAAAGAGAGCAACACTAAAACTCTGGGCATACAATGGAATGCAATATCAGGCCAATTTTCTTACACTCTTGAGTCGGTATCTGAAAAATCCGCAAAAACGAAAAGACAAATTTTGTCATCTGTGGCCAAAACTTTTTGACCCCGGAGGATGGCTTGCACCAATCATGATACAAGCAACAATCCTCATTCAAGAATTATGGCTAGATGGAACCGATTGGGACGAAGTGGTGAAACTACTCCGCTTAATAAAATGGTCCCAATTTGCAAGTAACTTGCACACTATCTCCGAGATACAAATACCTCGGTGGGTGAATCTCTCACCCGATCATGAAGCCGAAATCCACGGCTTTTGCGATGCTTCTGAGAAAGCATACTGCGCAGATATTTATGTGCGAACCCAGCACTATGGCAAAACAACAAGTCACCTTTTAGTGGCAAAGGCCAAGGTGGCACCTCTTAAGACCGTAAGCCTCCCTCGGCTCGAGCTATGCGGCGCACTGCTGCTCGCGCAAAACTAGCCTCGACCGCGCAAGCACATTTAAAAATGAGCTATCGGAAACTATATCTATGGTCCGATTCATAAATCGTGCCACCACATACATGGAAAACATACGTTTCTAACCGCAAAGCTCAAATCATTGACTTGTTTTTGCCAGCAACTTGGCGACTGTGCTGATAACCCTGCGGATCTTGGAGCAAGAGGCTGCAAACCCCTGCACCTTACAGCCACCACACTATGGTGGAATGGAACTGGCTGGTCGAATCACCAGACGCATGGCCAAAGTCGCCTGCGCGCAATATAATAGCCCCAGAAAGTTGAAGAATAGACGGCTTTCACACAACTTTGGAGGTCACAGACATCCTCGAGCGGTTTTCGTCGTTTCCCCCGAGCCTTAAAAGTAATAGCGTATATGTTTCAATTTTTAAATCGCTTAAAGAATAAGGTGAAAGGAATAGCCAATACCGCAAGCTATGCACTTACGCATCAAGACTTGCAACGGGCAAAAATAGCCCTAATCGAGTCCACGCCGACTTGCTGTTACAGTAGTGAACAAACCCTTTTAAGGGCATCGAAGCCCATCGACAAAAAGAGCAAATTCTTAGTACTTAACCCATTTTTAGACTCTAAGGGACTGCTTCGTGCCAATGGCAGGCTTGCTAACTCCAGTCTGAGCTACAATGAGCGGCATCCAATAATAATACCGGAAAAATCCGCATTTGCCACAATCTTTATAAATTATCTTCACCTCTTAATGCTACACGCCGAGCACAGGCTAATGCAACAAATGATCCTACAAGAGTTTTATATTCCTCGATTAAAGCCTCTGATCAAACAATCCATCTTTATGTATAAAGTCTGTACGCTACACAAGCAAAAGATGCGCACGCAGATCATGGCAGCTCTACCACCCGAACGCTGCAATTTTTCTATTACTTTCAACATTACTGGTGTAGATTTTGCCGAACCTTTCCAGCTAAAGGCCTCGATGTTAAGATCTTCTACCACAATGAAAGGTTACGTGGCTGCTTTTGTATGCTTCACGACAAAAGCCGTTCATTTAGAATTATGTTCAGATCTGACAACGGCAACTTTTCTCGCGGCATTTGCACGCTTTGTCGGACGGCGAGGGTTTCCCTCGAAAATCATGAGCGACAATGGCAGAACCTTTATCGGCGCCCAACGAGCTACCGAAAAGGAGTTCATACAGTTCGCCAAAAAAGTCTCGCCGCACATCATTGAAAAATACGCACCTCAAGGCATTAATTGGCAATTTATCCCTCCAAGTGTCCCGCATATGGGTGGACTATGGGAATCAGCGGTTAAAAGCTTTAAATCGCATTTCAAAAAAAACCTCTGGCAATAATAAATTTACATTTGAAGAGTTCACTACGTTACTCATTCGAGTTGGAGCCGTTTTAAACTCACGGCCACTATCATCACTCTCGCAAGATCCCTCCGACTTTACAGCCCTCACCCCTGGGCATTTTCTTAGAGGAGCGCCACTTCTGGCCCTACCGAAACAAAACGTGCACTCACTCTCCCTAATAAACCGATGGGAACGGATCAAAATCTTCCATCATGAGTTTAGTCGCCGATGGAAGGAAGAATATCTTAAAGACCTTCACAAACGATGTCGGTGGAAAAATACTCAAGAAGCACCTCAAATTGGAGCATGCGTCTTAATTCATGACGAATGTCTACCTCCTACCGAATGGCGGCTAGCCCGCATCGAAAAGGTACATTACGGTTCCGACGGTCACATCCGAGTAGTTGACCTACGTACGCAAAACGGCAAACTTGCTCTACCGCTCGCAAAACTTTGTTTTCTACCAACCGAGTCTAATACGGCTAATACCGCTCGCGTAAATAACTTATAATCAATATAAAAATCAAATACGGAGCAGTTCGTCCAACGAAGCGATGTTGCTATCCGAAACAAATACATCCCTCACTCCTAAAGAGGTAGCTCGAAGGACTTTCGTTTCCTCGAACTAAACGTTAAACTATACCGCAAATAAAACCCGTACAACAGATACGATAATCTTATCACATTTGAAAGCATATGTTGATCAAGTGCTAAAATCAAGCCCCCCTATAACATTATAAGGCACTAAAGTCAATTCCCTTTTGCATATAGATAACAATGAATATTGAAGTTGACGCAGTCACCCCGACTCCAGCCATCCGCTCGCCGGTCATGGTTCCCCGAGCAAAGGCATTATCCATGGCAACACCTTGCTCTGCCAATCAACGGATGCCCCCTTTGTCGCCGTCCACACGTCCTACGCTTGTGTGGAATCTTCAAAGCCATGCAACCGCTCCAAAGGCAGCAAGTGGCACAGGCGCATGGCTACTGCCTGAACTGCTTGGCACTATGGCATGCCACCGATGCGTGCACGTCCAGTATTCTGTGCCAGCTTTGTGGCTGACCTCACCACACCCTCCTGCATCGGAGTAGCGCCCCGGCGGCACCACCTCCTCGCACCCAAGTGCGACCAACTAGCGGGCCAACCAGCAACAACATCATTGGACTCATCCTGGGGCCCGATATCGCCCTCCAGCACCGACAACGGTCCCGCATCAGCACAGGTCGCGCAACCGCCGCGCCAACGGACTCAGCAAAGTGGTCCGCACCCTGCAGCAGCTGCAACGGCTTCTAGGATGATGCGCCTAGGGGGACCGGCATGGCTACGAGAGCCTGACCAGCCACATCACTGGCGGTAGCAACCCTGCCGCCAGCACCAATTTTACCACACACCATACACCAACACATACACAATTACACGCACCAATTGTCAAACACACGAATACACTTATAAACAAACAAAACCCAGTTCAAATAGAATCCATATGCGAACTACCCGCCTGTTTATGCACTATACTTGTTCTGAACTTAAGTAAAGTGTGTAATTTTAAATATTAAACTTTCGTTGCTTTATTTGGAAATCGCGAGGTGAGTGCAGTGCAGTGAAAAGTGCAACATTAGTGCTAAAGTGTTTACCACTTAATTTATATGTTCTTGAAGGCGACCTTTTTGTCTTAGCAGAAAAGTGGGTCGATGAGGAATTTTTTATAATATTGGGCCCAAATACTTCATTGAAAATGCTGAGTATCAGTGACTGCTGGGCTGTTGATGGAACTTTCCATGTTGTTCCTCGCGTTATGAGGCAACTTTTTTCCCTACATGGCAGGGTACATTGCGCAATCACTTGATGCGCAAGAAAACGTTGAAGTCATATGTCGCTATTGTTAACGAGTTGCTGACGATTTCAAGTAACCATGAACTAAATTTATGCCCTCGGCGTATAATTTGTGATTTCGAAATGTTTATTATATTGTCACTTAAGCAATGATTTCCAAATTCTGCTGTACGCTGCTGTTTGTTCCATTTTGGACAAATAATATGGCGAAAGGTTCAGAGGGAGAGGTAATTAAAGCACACTTTATGGTTGTTTATGTATACTAAGTAATGATATGTTCTTTATGTATAGATTGGCTGCAAGTCCGAATGATTAAAAGTTTAGCTTTCGTACCGCCAAATGAAATACCAAACTACTTTCAAACATTACTTAATAACTGCGATGATGAAAGTGTAAAAATTTACTACTTTGGTTTGATAAAAATTATATTGACATAAATAATAATAATTCGAAATATTCTCCCGAGTTTCGGTCAGTGAATGACTGTAATGCATCGCAAACAGAAACGTTTCCTATAACACAAAACAATATTGAAGCGTGGCATCGCCGGCTGAAAGTTATTGTTGGAAGAAGAAACTCGCAATTTTACCATCTTGTGCTAAGTTTGCAAAAGGAACTTATTTTTTATCGAAAACTTAAATATCAAGAAAGGAAAATGGAGAAAGCGTTATAAAAAAAAGGAAAATAATTAAAAAAAACAAACAGATGCGAAGAATTATGAAGAAAAGAAATGAATTAAGTCACCTACATTTTTAAAATGAATTGCAAAAAATATTGTAACCGGCTAAACTAAAATATTGTTATCGCTTAAACATATATGTATATTTATGGAATAAACGTGTATTTTGTTACTTCTTGTATGACGAAAATCACAAAACTTGAATAAAGTAGAATTTTTCGAATAAAAGATGCAGAATTTTGTTCAAGCAGAATTTTAGAAGCAGAATTTTAAAAAGCAGAACTTTAAAAAGCAGAATTTAAAAAGACTGAATTTTGTAATACAGAATAACGACACGCTCCCAACATTAACATTAACATTAACATTAACATTAACATTAACATTAACATTAACATTAACATTAACATTAACATTAACATTAACATTAACATTAACATTAACATTAACATTAACATTAACATTAACATTAACATTAACATTAACATTAACATTAACATTAACATTAACATTAACATTAACATTAACATTAACATTAACATTAACATTAACATTAACATTAACATTAACATTAACATTAACATTAACATTAACATTAACATTTACATTAACATTAACATTAACATTAACATTAACATTAACATTCATTAACATTAACATTAACATTAACATTAACATTAACATTAACATTAACATTAACATTAACATTAACATTAACATTAACATTAGCATTAACATTAACATTAACATTAACATTAACATTAACATTAACATTAACATTAACATTAACATTAACATTAACATTAACATTAACATTAACATTAACATTAACATTAACATTAACCTGAACCTTACCGTTAACCAAAATTTAACCTTAACTTTACCTTAATCTTAACCTTAACGTTAAACTTATCCTTAACTTTAACCTTGACCTAAACCTTAACTTTAACTTCAACTTTAACTTTATGATAGAGATCCAATTTTATGTATTCGGCCTGTTGCTAACACCTTTTCGAAACTTTTACCCGTTCCGTTTCTTTTTATTTAGGTTCCAAGCCCGCGATAAAATCTATGCAATAGCTTAAAAAATGTCTTTCTTGAGCCTACAATGTTAGATAACTAAAATATAATTCCGCCATTTATAACATAAACCTTTTGTAGGGATAGGGATTGCGCCATCAATTCCTGAAGTCCTGCAAATATCACAAAAAATTTCAATATAGTGCGATTCAATATTTCGGACAGCGGTAATAAAACTTACCTAACCCAGTCCTATGTCCATGCGCCGTTTAGGCGATCCACCATATCCACATGCAGATTTGAAAAGAAAAAAATAAGGTTATGTTTCTTTGTTTCGGCACCTCTTATTTGCGAGTGAGTGAGGGTAAATATGTACGTACGTATAACAGCGTTGCCGTTTGTAATTCTCTAAATTACACAATCCCGAAATCTACCCCAATTCCCCGCACATAATTTTCAAATATCCCTCAAATTCCCCCACATTAAAATGAAAATGTTTTCCACTTAAATGATGGTAATTATAAGGTCGTTGGCGCTTTGATTGCTTTGAAGCTACCTTTATTTTGACTATGAAAACTATGAAAATAAACACCACTAATTTTCTCAATTCATTGTATTTCTTTAAAAAATAACGGTTATATAAAATGATTTAATTAGCCAATAATACATCCACAGCACATAAACAATTTTTTTCTATAACAAATTATTCAATAGCCAATATGGTAATATAACACCAGCACATAAACTTTTTTTTAAATTAAAAATTATTCAAAAGCGAAAATATGCTCATTTGATTTAATTGTTTTTACCCCAATCAAATTTGAAATAAAAAGTTGTCAAATGTTAAAATATTTTGATTGAGAGGAAGAGGGGTAGTGAAAGCTTTCTTACCTCGCGGTAATACTAACCAAGATTTATGATACAAAAGCTACAATAAATAAAAAGTTCTTAATTTTCTTGTCAAAATGATATATTATCAAAAGGATATATTATACTTTTATACGCTACGACATCCGTCAGAGTACCAAACCACTCCCTGTTGAAACCTTAGTCAACACCTTTCTTTTAGTATCCATATTGTCCAAACCCTTTCTAGGGTCACACATTTTGGTCGATATCTAGAAAACGGGGTCCCATATGGGACTTTGAACCACTTCCTGTTAAAACCCTCATCACCACCTTTTATTCGATACCCATATTGTGTAAACACCTTCTAGGGTCCCCCCCGATCTTTATTTTGGTCGATATCTCGGAAAACGGGTCGCATAGGGTCTTGAAACTTCATATAAAACATAAATGGACCACTGCCCACGTAGTGTATAAGTTTGGTTGAAATCGCACTACGCGTGTATGAGGAGTTTGGCGGCGTAAATACATATACGGGGACTTATTTTTATATATATAGATTTCACATCTGTAAAGTCCGTCTGTTGTACGATAAAAGATTTCTTTTCATCTTAATGTACTAATTTACAATACCCTAAATAAATGAAAGGAAAAAAAATTAAATGAAATAAAAACTGGTTACAGAAATTTGAAGTAAATACAGTTCATAGTATCGTCCTCAGCAGCGCCTAGAGTTCAAAGTAGTTGCGAATTGAGTAAATGTATCTTTACTTCTTTTTGAAATAAGTTATAATTTCGTAAGTTGTAGACTTCCGAAGGAAAACTATCCAAATAACCTGATCTAATAAAAAATTTTTTAGGACTTTTTATACATATATTTAGATGTCGAAATGGAAGTATGTCTAGACTCCTAAAGGGTGGCATAGAATGAGATCGGAAATCAGCGCTACAGATTCGTCTGATGATTCTCTTTTGAATTATTACAACAGGTGTCAGTTTATTCGCTGAGACTCCACCCCAACAGGTGATACCATATTGAAATATGAATTTGACTATGCCGTGTGTCTAGATTTCACTCTAAAGGGGTAGGGGCACTCACCACTGCTGCACTAATGCAATAATTTCCTTTTGGAAATGAAACCACTGTTTAGGTTTTAGTTTTAGGTTTTAATAAGGTAATCTTTAATTTAATAGTTTTTTTTTAATTTCTTTAGGCTACAATTTTTAACTTATTTATAGTTTACTTCACTTTATTTCACAAGTTATTTTACTTTATAACTTTACTTTGAATAATTTGCAAGTAGGTGGTGGAGGTAAGTCATAAACCGCGCGCTCAACGACAACTGGATCTAGCGCCGCTGATGACCGCCCGCTAAGCTATGCAGTGAGTAGCAAAGCTAAACAGCTGATCCAGCAAATTTTAATATATCATAATATAGCCAGAATAGGACCATAGATACTTATTTTTTAAATAAAAATTATATTAAAAACTTTTTTAATTCAAATAAATTTTGTACGAAAACTCATCTTTGCTTGGACGCTTTACCATTCAGTCGTTTGTGCTTGGAGAGGATCAACCAGGGTTGGGTTTTTCGATACAATTGTACTTTTTCGATACAATTTGACTCAAGAAAGTACGGGAGTACTACGCTGTAATTTTTGGTACAATTTTGCCTACAGCTAGTGTCAAGGGCGGATTTAGGGGTGGGGCACGGGGGCACGTGCCCCCCCCAGACAGATTTTTTTGTACTGTTAATACTCCATCACAGAGCATTTTTAGTCGAATTTAGCAACATTTTCGGAATCGTGCCCCCCAGACGGTATTTTTGTACACTAGGTATGGAAATTCCATTAAATAGATGAAGAATCACTGAATTTTCGAAATCTATTGCATATTGGTTCAGATATATGTATATAAAACTCTGTGTAACGCAAACATCAAACTACATATTTTGATTATTCGTTTGGTTTGTACTGTGTGGATGCCTTGGTGCACGTGTAGGTACCCACCAAAAATTTCATTTCTTTTAGTTAGAAACCTTACATTACATTAACCCTATTCATCAAAAATGAAATGGGTTTATAAAGCTTTTTACTATGACATTTTCATACAAAGTTTGAATTATAACAGGTTATTAAAATATATATTTATAATATATAATATATATGTATATATATGTATAAGAGGGTTAGGCTACGTTCAATTTAGGCCATAAACTCCTTATAAAAGGGGATTTTTTTTGTTAATTCATATTTTTGTTGTCAATAAACTCGAGTTTATGACTCAACGTGAACGTAATATAAGGCTTTAAATTTGTAACGAATTCCGTTGTATGCAAAATTACTTATAATATACATTTTTTTCTTTACTTATGTCATTAAGTAAGTCTTAAATGAAGATTAATTAAAAGAATCTCTCTCTGTGAGACAACCTTACGCATAAGGCCTGATAGAATATGTAAGTTAGGCAATATTAATGGTATTCATGTAATCGTGTATACAGCGTGTAAAGCTCATAAACGCGTGAATTTACGAAGTGCGTAAATGAACTGTCAAAATTTGTATGGAAAGAAGTTTACGCAAACTTCGTAAATTTATCAACTGATTTCGGTGCGTAAATGCTCGTAAACTCAATGCTCAAACTCATTGAATCAGCTGTCAGCCGACCAAAAGAACAATAAAACTATGGAAGAGGTAAAATAAAATAAATTTGAACAATTTCTATAATTTTATATGTTTTTTTTGTAAAGTTATTACTCATTTCGCGTTTAGTGAACACATCTAACCATCGCTGACTGACAACTTTACGAGGCTATTTACAGGTTCGTTCATATAACTTGGTGTGTAAACTTATAAAAATACGCACTTCGTAAACTTCTACGATTATATGAATACCATTATTATAAAAAGAAAAGTGAATATAATGAACTTATTATAAGAATTGTTGTAAGGCCATAGAGGAACTATGATAAACTTATTATAATGTGATGCAGCCGTATACCTTATTCCTTATAATCCCTTATACGAATTTTTTGTGGGTATTGGCAATATTTGTTAACGGCTCATGCGACATCTGACTGAAACAACAACGGTTTGTGTATGAGGTTTGCTAAGTTTGCCCACAAGAACCCTTAAGGTTTTAAATTGCAACTATTTTTTGCAATGCTGTTAAAATTTCAAAATCGAGTCTACGCGACCTCCGCACGATGGGACATTTTGGAAAAACTTGCCTCAATTATTATTATTATTATTATTAACTTGCCTCAAAGTCAAATTTTTAAGGAACTTTTTAGAATCCATTTTCATACAAAGTTTTTCGAGCGTAAAACGCAGCATAATTTTGGCAAATGGTCAAAAACGAGTTGTCAAAGTTTAGTTGTGAAGTTTTTTGCAAAATTAATTTTTTTTTTTGGATTTCTGTAGCTTACTATGAATAACACTACTTCATAAGGTTCCTCATATGTAGACATATACATATGAAAGGCTGGGGTAGTTAAATGAAAAACGTATATTTAAAGTAAAAGTGTAAAAAAATATTGTATCTACAGTAAAAGTCAGACAAATTGCTTTTTTCATTTAAAGTCGGAAATATGGTTGGAAAAATAAAACATATCTCTTACTTTTAATGAAAAAAAGATTAGCCTGACTTTTACTGTACAATCTTTATTTATATGATTGTATCAAACATTTTATAAGGTTTGCTTCACTTGCATTAAACATATTTTTTACTTTTACTCCCAACCTTTCATACATATTTATATAGGCATTTCGACTCATTTATTAACCTTAATTTTAGTTACATACATATCTCCCATTTTGTAAAGCATAAAAAGGGTTACTGCCACGCCTATTTCCGAGGGGTTGATCATCGCGAAATCGTTTGAGCAAATATTCATAGCAATAGCTATAACACTCTACTGAAAAAAAAATTCCAAACGAAAATTTTTTGGCACCATGCATAATGCTTTACATAAATCTACTCTTTTGATTTGCGAAAAATTTATTTTTGAGACAAGTTTTATTAAGAATTCCCATAGTGCGATGCATAAAAATTCATATGAATTTGTACCGCAACGCCTACTAACTTTGTGCCGCAGGAGTGCTTTATTTTCTTATTTTATTGCGCTACAAGTTAACAAACGTGATTAATTATTCGATTGGTCAAATAGTCCATGAAAAGTTGTGAAAAGTGATTATTGTTAGTGCTATCGTGTTTAAGTGATTTTGTTAAAAAAATGAGTGCCAGAAAAAGACAACAAAATTTAAGCGCGTTCTTCCATCCGAAGAAGCAAAACGCTGGCTTCGTGAGCAAATGTCCTAAGTCCATTTTTTGTAATTGTTCAGGAGAGGAAAAAAACCGCCTAACTTTTTTTGTTGTCAATATTTTTAGAATCTAAAAATGCAGTTTTTTCCTTCAGTTCAGCTTGCTTAGATATCAGTTGTCAGAATATTTCTAAATAAAGTAAATGCAAAGTTATGAGCACTTTTGTGACTTAAAACATTTTCTTTCTATGATTTTGTTATATTTACATGGACTTAGAACATTTTCTTACAATTAAATTGTGTTTGTTTTGTTTCAGATTTCGATGAAATTTTGCATATAGACAGTATGATTAATTCTAAGAATATATACCTACATATGTGTTGCCACTTGGGACGGTTTACAGGGTTGCCACCTATCTCGTTTTGATAAATATTGGGCAAGATATGACAATACGGGTATCAAATGAAAAGTGTTTTCGGCGTAATTTTAAATATGACAAGTTCAAGCAGGGTTGTCACCGGGGGTTGCCACCTAACCGCATTTTATTTATTTTTCCTTATATCGCGGGAACTGCTTAACCGAATTGGATAACATTTGATATATAAATAGAATGAATCATTCTAAGATTATGGGTTTTTGCCAATTTGGGTGGTTCACAGGGTTTTACAGGGTATTATTTACATGGACTAGAACATTTTCAGTTAAAAAAATGTTGTGTTTGTTGCGTGTTTCATGCAATATATTTTATTTTGTTAAACCAAATAATAAATAATTACGGTTTTTTTTCATGGCTGCTAGCAAAAACTACTACATATTATACTTTTTAAGATATATCAGTGGTGAGGTAAATCATCATAAAATTTGTGATGGTCCTTGGGTAAAGTTTGTTTTATAAATTGCAAATCTTCATATTTTCTAGAAGGTATTTTTCTTCGTTCAAGGTAAAGTTAAATCAAATAAATTAATAGCTATTAATATTTGCACAACTTTGCTCAACGACTATAATCGCGTATTTACTACAGCGGAACTAAAACCAAAAAATTTAATTTTTCAAGGAAAGAGAAAGCATGACCTTCTTGGTCCTTGTCTAAAATTTTATTAGCCACAAGTAGTTATTAGCTAAAGTAAAACTATAGCAAATTTTTAAGAACTTCAAACGAGTTTGCACAGCAAGCGGAGACCTTGCCATCAATTCGGTTAAAGTCAGGCTTAAAATACATCATACGTAATAGTTGGATATGATTCCAGGAATAAAATTGAATGAAACAAATAAAAACTTATTTTCAACTGGACTTACGACGTACGTTTTTCTTCTTTTTTTTTTTTGGTGGACTTAGAACATTTGCATACCACTACATAACAATACCTAAAATCGACTTTTTGGTAATTTTTTTGATGGTAAACGATGTATTTATAACTGTACTATCGTTCTGCATTAAAATCTCATTTTTCAAAAAAAATGGACTTAGGACATTTGCTCACGAAGCCATCGAAAAGTGTAATGATGTACTTCCTGATAAAGTGAGCGGTGTCCAATTACATTCCGCGGAGCCGGCGAGTACATCAGTGGCAACAGCCTCAACGAGCAACGCACTACAGGAACGGGATATAGGTGAGTAGTGTAATCCTTGTGGGTTTAGAAATTTTGTTTAGTTAAAAGTTGGATTGTATGGGAGGTACCACGCCCCTTTTTGGTTAACCACGAGTTTTATGGGTGAGAATGGTGCTGTCATCCTATAACTTTATACCAATTCTTATGTTCCTACTTTAAGCATTTTTAAAGAACAAATTGAGAATTTCCAAAACGGTTTGAAAATTTTAAAAGCTAATAAAATTTTCTGTAAGCCATGCATACAAAACTTTTCGCTAGGCCCTGTGGCTCGAAGATAATGAGCAATCAACACGGATTTTTACCTTTTTTTGAAAAATGTAAAAAATGTGTTTTTTGCAGGAAAGGATATCGAAAACTTTTAATTTTGTTCCACATATTTTTTTTCTCTGTAAGCTCTGTTTTATTACAAAACAAATGAGCTTTCATCCAAGAAAATCGATGGATTATTACAAAAGTTATTAATGGTTTTGGAATTGCTCAATTTATTCCTGAGCTATACATGATTAGGTGGAGCTAGGGTCGGCGCATAGGCGCAGATAAATGTTTGTTGAAAAACCTCGCCTTGATGCGGATCGCAGCGAGATGCTCGTCCACAGGGGTGAACGCTAGTAGTCTTACACCACACGATATTAAAATAAAGTGTTTTTGAAGCCTTAATGGACTTTTTTGCGAACTTAGTAGAAGCCGTTAGATAAAACTTTAACTAAAAATCGGCACAGATTACCGTTATCACATGTTATTTTAGGTTGAAACGCACCATTGTACTATATGCCAAGATTTACCTTTCTCTCCTTTTTATAAATTACGTACAATTTTGCTGCATTGTCTAATCCATTTATGATTTTAGGTTCTCTACTCGGCAGGCAAGGCGGGCTTTCTGATGAGGAACGGTACCAGTGGGTGAAGTATACCTGGCAACCTACTGCATAATTTAAGTTTCCACTGAAGAGAGAGGGAAAAAAGAACCGGTCTTTTCAAAAAAGCTGGTTAAGGGACCATGAATGGCTAGCATATAGTAAAATTGCTGGCGGCGGATTATGCAAAGTGTGTGTGCTCTTTGGTCGACGTAAAGCGGGTACAAATGATGTGAAGCTGGGAAGATTGGTGTCGGAACCACTAGTAAAATATAAAAAGGCAATTGAGACGATCGCACACCATGAGAACGCGAATTACCACAAAGCGAACATGGTAGCATCCCAAAATTTTTTGATGGTGATGGAGGGAAAATCGTTAGATATAGTTGACCAAATGAGATCCCAGGAAAGGGAAATAATCGAAAATAATCGTAAAAAACTGATTCCCATTATAAAGACAGTGATATTTTGTGATAGGCAAAACATACCTTTGAGAGGTCACAGAGATGACGGCGAATTAGACTTACAAAGCTCTTCTAAACATGGGGAAGGAAACTTTAGAGCTTTGCTCAAATTTCGAATCGATGCTGGGGATGAAATACTTAAGGAACATATAAGACATAGCGCTAAAAATGCTTCGTATATAAGTAAGTCAACACAAAATGACTTAATTGAATGCTGTGGCGAGTTGATCAGCAATAAAATAGTGACCAAAATTAAAAAATCCAAATATTTTACCATTATGGCTGATGAGACCACAGATGTTTCCGTTTGTGAACAGTTATCAATTAGTATTCGCTATTTCGATGTGGATGAAATCGAAATAAAGGAAGATTTTCTTATGTTCATTGAAGTTGTCGAAACCACTGGTGAAAGCATTGCACAAACTATTCTGAATGCATTAGAAAAGCATGACCTTGACATTAAAATGTGCCGTGGTCAAGTTTATGATGGAGGAGCAAACATGAGCAGCAAACTAAAAGGTGTTCAGGCACGTATATTAAATGTTCAGCCCTTAGCCTTTTTTACCCACTGCGCAAGCCACCGGCTTAACTTGCCTATTAGCTCAGCCTGCACCGTACCCAGTGTAAGAAATGCAGTAGGGGTTATAGCAAGTACTGCCACTTTCTTCCGTGAATCGGCCAAACGAATACATCTTCTTAGAGAAGAAATACAATCTAATCTGCCACAAGACAAACAAAATATGTTAAAAAAATGTGTGAGACAAGATGGGTTGAGAGGCATGAAGCGGTTTTGACCTTTATGGACGTGTTGCCATGTCTCCCTCCAATATTACAAAAAATGGCTGATCAGCAATATGGGAGCAGAAAAAATTCTGTACTGCCATTTTCTTTGCTGCAATCCATAACTTCGTCAGAATTCCTAATAAGCTTGGTGATCCTATCAGATATTTTAGGAATAACCCTGTCCTTATCTCGATCGCTTCAAGCCAAAGATATTGGCATACATTCTGCAGTTCAGCTTATTACTACGACCACAGCAAGTTTGCAGAGGCAGCGTGAATCTGGCAATGACACATTTAAAAAACTGTTCGACCAGGCTGAGGCCATTGCAAATGAACTTGGTACAGAAATCACAGTCCGTAGAACCACCGGTCGTCAAATCAATCGATCAAACATTCAGACTGAATCAGTTGAAGAATATTACCGACTTTCAGTTTATATTCCATTTCTAGACTTCATGTTGAGTGAAATGTCAACCAGGTTCCCTAGCGCTCCTCTACAAAGAATCGGACAGTTGCAAAAGTTGCTGTCGCATAACTTTAACGACGAAGATTTAGATAATGTTTTGCAAGGTGCTGAAGTTTATAAAGAAGATCTTCCTTGTTTTTTAGCTTTAAAGGGAGAGCTAAAAATTTGGCAACAGATGACTGAAAATATACCAGAAACTCCAGCAGATGCCTACAAACGAGCCACGATGCTGCCAAATATTAGAACCCTTTGTCAATTGCTGTGCACGTTTCCAGTGACAACCAGCACTGCCGAGCGATCTTTTTCTACCTTACGCCGATTAAAATCATATCTTCGAAACAGCATGACAGAAGAGCGTTTGAATGGATTGGCTTTAATGCATATCCATGGAGATATTGCGGCACAAATGGAGGCTGATGAAGTTTTGGACGTTTTCACCAGGAGACACAGAAGAAAACTGTCTTTATTAAACATGTAATCATGGATGGAATATAATAAAACTGCTATTACTAAACAGAAATGCTGTTTTTTATTATTTTGACTTTGATGTAAGTTCTTAATATCCGTGTACTTGTGAAGATAAAATAAGCATATTTCAGTTGTTGATTTTTTTGCATGTTGGGCGTTCGTGCCCCCCCCCCCCCCCCCCCCCCAAAAAAAATCCAGGATCCGCCCTTGGCTATTGTTCTAATGTATGTAACGCATTTTGGCACTATGGCAACCTTCTTTCGAACAAATTACAACTTTGCTTTCATTTGTGTACTTCCCCTTGTAGTTCGATTAGCACTGTCTCTCTTTATCACATACGATTTTCTAAGCAATAATTGGTTTGAAATGATATGTACCTACATACATATGAATGAAACCACCTGTTTTCACTGAAGTCAAACTAACGAATTTCGAAGTTCATTACAAAGTTTCTGGTCAGCTGCTGCAAAAGAAATAAACGAAAAGAAATGGATTCAGAGAAAAAGTAAGCAATTTCTATCAATTCAATATTTTTTTCTAACTGTTGAATCTTTCTTTTAGCAAAAAAAGAAAATATGAAGTAGGATTTCGGGTAGAGTGGAAAACTAAATTTTCTTGGCTGGTTCGAGAAAATAGTCCACAGGGGAAGAAATGTGTAATATGCAACGTTCCAATAGCTGGAGGCCTGGCTCATATACAGCGTCATTCAGATTGCGAAAGCCACTTGCGCAATGTTAATAGGGCAAAGCAAACTCCAAAACTAAAAGAATTTATTGAAAACAAACAGAGTATCAACTCAACAGTGGCAGCGGCTCACCTTTTGGAATTAAGGCTAAGTGTATTTATATCTGAACACAATTTGCCATTTACAGTGTTAGATCACTTAAATTTGCTTTTAAAACAGTCAATAACCGATTCGAAAATAGTAACGAAGATGAATATAGACAGAAAAAAAGCACAAAAAATTATTAACACTGTAACTGCACCAGAAAATGTTAAATCTATTTCCAGCTTCTGCCAGAAAAATTACTACTCCATAGTTATAGATGAAAGCACGGATGTGTATGTCTCGAAAAACCTTGCCGTAGTGATAAGGACATATGAAAACAAATGCATCGACCGATTTTTAGGGCTCTTTTCAATTACTAATTCCACAGCACAAGGAATTTACGACAAAATAATAGAAATTCTGATAAATCATTCAATTCTTCTGAATAACATGATTTCAATCACTGCAGACAATTGTAATGTCATGAAAAGTTGCCAAGAAAAGTTTAAGGAGGTAGTGCCAAATCTTTTTACTCTTGGCTGTGTTTGCCACAACATAAATCTGGTGTCTGCAGCTGCTTTTAAAAAAATGCCACATGAAATTTATCAGTTCATAAGACTATTAAACTTCCATTTTTGTAACAGTACGAACAGAAGAGAAGAATTCAAGCAGTTTCAAGAATACTTTGGAACCGAGCTTCATGTAATTTTGAAGTTCTCAGGAACACGGTGGCTATCTAGACAATCGTGCATTGAAAGAGTGTTAGAGCAGTGGAATGCACTAAAATATTACTTTACGCTTTTTGATTTTGAAACAAATTTTGGAAGTAGTAAACTAGAAAGCCAGAATATTCAGTTCATAACCTCAGTGCTTTTAAGTCCTGCTTTTAAAATGTATTTTCTTTTTCTCTCCTATATTTTAAAAATAATAAACAATGTTAATGTTGAAATGCAAGCAGAGGACGCCAGGATCAGGCCCGTGCGCACGGGGAAGTTTTGGGGGTTAAAACCCCCCCCATGGCCAAATCTAAGTTGCAATGATTTTGCAAAAGTTTTCAAAATACAGTTTGTAAATCTTATATTGAATCTTGACTAATAATTTTTGACAAAATTAGTTAAAATAATTTTACGGAAGAAGAAATTGGTGAAAGTTGCAAAGAATAAGGTTGGCCAATACATAAGTCCGGCACTTGGAGTTTCCGAAATTACAAAGTTGTGTAGCGTATGGGCATTTTTTTTTAATTTTACTGATGAAAACAGTGAGCAGTTTCAATTAACAGAGCGAATGAACTGGAAGGCTCATTTATATGAAAGATTTCGAGTGTTTTCTGACCCTTTTTGTTGTAGGCGTAAAGAGAATTGTGTGAAAATGACCGTTGGAGAGCAGATGAGCGACACCGTTCAAATATTTGAATGTTTTCAAACATTTTCTGAGGCTTTTTTTTATTTCACCTAACAGAAGGTAAAGATCGCATTTTTCATGGACGTTTATCAATAGTCTGGCTTTGGTTTGTTAATCGTCGAGATCTAAAACTGCTCAGCTACAGAGAAAACCTCATCAGCTATGTAAGGTAGATAAAAAATAGATGACACAATTAATAAATAATTAGTTGACAGCGAATAGTTATTGTAAAGAATAAAGATAAGAATCAAAGGATATGAAATCAAATTGTTGATATGTATTTAGGATAGAAAGAATTGACTTTTTTATGCTGCATAGTGAGTCTGAAATATCAAACGTACCAGAATGAGAGTTGTAATCTTGACACAAACAACGAAAAGGCTTATTTAATTCAAAATTAGTTCGACACTGTTTCAAGATAAGTGGTTTAAAATGTACATTGAAGTTCACTTCGCTCAAAAGAAACGGGCTTACGATTGAACCATTTAGTAATTTAGTCATGAAAACAGTTCCAAGCAGTTCCCTCCGACTAGAAAGGCTGTGAAGATAAATTAGTTTTAAGCGACTCGTATACGATGGCAAATTATACAAGGGATCCCAGTGAAGATCTCTTAAGGCAAATATTAAAAATTGTTTTTGAACTGATTCTTAGCGATCCACGAGGACCTGGTAACGTGGGTTCCAAATTATACAACCGTATTCAAGTATCAGTCTGACTAATGTAGTAAAGAGTTTTAGTTACATAAATTCTTTAGACCATCGTTTAACAAATGCTAGAACGCCTCTAGCTTTATTGACTGTTAAGTTAATGTGGCAGTTAAAACCGAGTTTTTAGTCCATAGTAACCCCAAGTTCAACAAAATCATACATTTGCTCAAGACTATAACTGGTAATTGTATAGGAAGCTGGCTGTGATATTCCTCTCGAAAAACCCATGTACTTAGATTTCTTTAGATTAAGCGGCATATAATTTAAATCGCACCAAGTAACTAGTGTATTTAGATCTGATTGAAGCTTCTTCGAATGACAAAGCTTTACATCGTCGGCATACATTAAAATTTTCGAAAATTATATTACTGTAGAAATATCATTTATAAACAACAAGAACAGAATCGGGCCAAGACGGCTTCCTTGAGGAACTCCTGAGGAGACATAAATAACATCGGATTCACAATTTTAAAATACTACTTTTTGTGCTCTGTCGCTAAGGCAAGAAGAGATCTAGCGATTGAGACCCGGCTGGAAACCCAGTTTATGAATAAGTAAAGAGTGACACACTTTATCGAAAGCTTTACTGAAATCAAAGTAAATTCAAGTAAGTTTGTAACGGTGGACTTTCCCTTACAGAACCCGTGTTGACAGTCGGAAATCAAGGTAGAGATAGGATTCGTAAGCTGATTGGTAACATTAGCTTCACACACTTTTGGGATGGCAGAAAGCTTTGCTATGCCACGATAGTTCTCTATAGAAGCCTTGCTTCCGCTTTTATGAAGCGGTAGAAGAAACGACTCTTTCCATGGTTTTGGAAAAACACCACACTTTAGTGACAGATTGAACAAATTGGTAAGGGGTTGGTAAATATTGTTAGCACACTTCTTCAAGAAGCATTTAGGAATCCTATCAGGACCGCATTTAAAAAATTCCTTCAAGGTTTTCAGATAAATAAGAACATCATTGGCGCATATAATTGGACAATTAATTAAATTGTTCCCATGTAGCTCATAGGGATAATTTATAAAGTCAGAATTGGTGACGGCAGAATAGTTAGAAGGGAAAAATTTCGCAAAGAAATTATGACCCAAAAGAAATAAAAAACGACCCCAAATAAGCTTCAGAAAAACACCAATAAAAGGCTCCGCAGTTCATTTAAAAATAGTCAAAAAACGCTTGAAATTCATCGAAATCGGACTCATTTCGGACTCTTTTTTATGACTCCGTTGGAGTTCCCGTGTAGAGCGATTTTTCGCTCCATTTGGGCTCCGAAAGAAACTCATTTTGGAGAGTAAAGCTCTGAGAAATGAGCGTTTTATGGTCCGAAAGGAGTCTTTTTTTGCACTTTCAGTTAGCTGGGATATGCCATCATATCACCAATTCTCTATCAAATACAGAAAAATGTGTACCATCAAAAAAATTTTCTTGGGTATAGTTTTAGGTATCAGAGTATGCAGTTTCAGAAAAGTTAAAGAACATTTAAATTTATGATGTATGGGTCTAGGTATCTGTTTCAGCAAATATGTTTATCTTAGTGGAAAATGTATGCGAATTCAAATCTAAATTAAAACCCCCCCCCCCCCCCCCCAAGGCCAATTCCTGCGCACGGCCCTGGCCAGGATACATATACTCTTGCCGAGAATGAAATACTTATTCCGGCATGTAGCACGAAATTTTTTGCAAAAAGAATATCTGGATAACACTACTATTTCTAAAATAGACGTAAACAAAAACCATATGGATATTGATAGTATATATTGCGGCGCTGAAGTGAATCTATTCATTTGTACAAATTTATTGGAAATACAAGATATTAAAATTTTAAACAAAACGTCAAACTATTTTACATGGAGTTTTGTAGAAACCTGCAGACAAAAATCGACTTTGACAATGAAATTTTGAATTGGGTCACAAAGCTTGCTCCTGAGACGGAGCCACTGGTTGCTAAATTATTTCCTACATGTGAACTTGATAAAATTGAGGAAATTAATACGGAGTATCGAGCCCTGGCAGAACACGAAGAATTGCGTGCTTTAAAAAATCATTTTATTTCTGGGTTTTGGGCAAAGGTACGATTATTGAAAAATGAACTAAACGAGCCATTTTTTGCACATATATACAGAATTGCACAGGGGGTTTTATCAATTTCACATTCATCAGCGAACGTTGAAAGAATATTTTCAATACAGAATATAATTAAAACCAGGTGTAGAAATCGTTTACTTGCTGAATCAGTTTCTTCTTTGATAAAAACAAAAGATTTTATTAAGAGCAGGGCAATGTTGTTACAATGTGCAAATTGATAAGGTAGTTAGTTGTGAACAAAGCTTAATCGTTGACGAAGATGAACACTTTTTTGATTAACAAACATTCATATACATATATGTATGCAAATATTTAAAATATATGTAATAATAATATGTTTTATAAAAAATATGTTTCCTTATAAATAAAAATACAAATGAATTTCAAATGATAACATTAAGCACGTATTTCTATTTCGGTACTAAGAAGTAAAAAAAATTAAATGTGTTATAGGTCAATATATGTACATATGTAAATCCGTACAAAAAAAATTCAGTACAATTTGAATGAAAAAAGTACGGTTTTTGAGTGTATTTAATACAATTCATGAAATGCCATTTCCCAACCCTGGGGTCAACAGACCACATATTGCTGTCTATTTACTCTATTTTTGTACTCAGCTAGCACAGCTACAAAAATATGAGCGCCACCGTATACTTATAACAACCCAGCAAAATTTTTGCTTACCTAGAATCGGAGCTGTAATCCAACGAATATTGTGGAACACATTACCAACCATATGAAACCACCGATTATTTTAACCCAGGCATGTCATTAAGCGAAAGCGCTTCCTCTTTGCCTTACTGAGAAGGATTTTTGGAATGCATATTTAGAATCTCTTTTTTTATATTACTCGCTTCTCTTATGCATTACTCAGATTCTATTCTGTAATGCAATGCTGCCATTGTAACTGGTAATGGAAATAATCATCGGGAAGTATTTCTTGATTACATAGGAACTCGTTTTGTAATCGATGTTAGGAGAAGCGCTTGCCAAAAATTTTGCTGGGAATGCATGTGAATGAAGGGTGGCACACACATATTCACACAAACAAGCAGACGCATGCACGCAATTTTAGTGTGTTTATTGTAGCTACGATTGCTTAAGTTCGCTGCAAGCCGTGAGAGTAAAATAAGCTAAAATTAAAACACTCAAAACATTCAGTAACTCAAAATTTATGTATGAGTATTTTGCGCATTTCCCCAAAAATGGTTGAAGGCAGGGTTGGGAAATGACATTTCATGAATTGTACTAAATCCACTCAAAAATCATACTTTTTTAGTTCAAAGTGTACAAAAGTTTTTTTTGTATGCCTTCGCATATGTTGCCCTATTACTCATTTACTTCTTCTTTTAAGTACCGAAATAAAAATACATTTGAAATAGGGTTTTCTTTTTATTTTTCTTAGTTCAACAAGAGTTTTTGAAAAACATAAATATTCTTTCCTCATACATGAAACCTTTTATTATTACATTCTAGGTGACGAAGGGCATGGCCACAGCTTTAATTTTTCTTTCACTTTTCGATATTGCGGTTTATCTATACTGTAATAAAACTCTAGAAAATTTGTGTCTGTATATTGGGAATTTCTTTGAAAATATGACTGGGGATGACTTGGGAAATGTTTAGGCACAACTAAAAAGTCAAATGGAAAGGAGATGACAAAATGTCTAAGTTAGACTATTAAAAAACGCCTTTACTTTAGTTGGTTGCCGTAGACATAAACGAGATAGAATGTGGGGAAAAAAATATTGTTCTGAACCTTCGCTGCCTGTAAATTGTCTTCTCAAGTGAGGGTATCAGAATTTTATGAACTACTTACATCCCGAGCAACGCCGGGTTCCCTGCTAGTAAATAAATATATATTAACAATGATTTACACATACATACATACTGCGAACTTGGTTTGCTCGCACAACCTATTGTTTAATAACAAAACTAAACTTATGTATTTTAATCATGTTGCCAAGAATTGCAAAACTTTGATATTTTATTTCATTCCGCTGACTGCTCCCGATTTAATACGCATCGCATGGTTTGCAGCAATAATATCCCAAAAGGGTCTTTCGACTGCAATATAAAATGCAGTGGCAACTGCTTCAGGGTTGATGTTGTTCATAGATTCAAATATCTAGGTGTTACAATTGACAACCGTTTGACATGGTCTGAGCACATACAAACCTTAAAACAATACTGTATCAGAATTTTATGAACTACTTACATCCCGAGCAACGCCGGGTTCCCTGCTAGTAAATAAATATATATTAACAATGATTTACACATACATACATACTGCGAACTTGGTTTGCTCGCACAACCTATTGTTTAATAACAAAACTAAACTTATGTATTTTAATCATGTTGCCAAGAATTGCAAAACTTTGATATTTTATTTCATTCCGCTGACTGCTCCCGATTTAATACGCATCGCATGGTTTGCAGCAATAATATCCCAAAAGGGTCTTTCGACTGCAATATAAAATGCAGTGGCAACTGCTTCAGGGTTGATGTTGTTCATAGATTCAAATATCTAGGTGTTACAATTGACAACCGTTTGACATGGTCTGAGCACATACAAACCTTAAAACAATACTGTCTTTATACCACCCGTCACTTCTAACGCCTCAAAATATTTTGCTCCACATCCACGCTTAAAACAGTTTAATACGGTGTTGAAGACATGGATGAGGATCTCATAACATTTGATTGATACAGGCTTAGCGTCTAAAATAAATAAATAAATTTTTGAATTTCATACTTACCTATACTTACCATTTTGAATTGAATACTTACCTTAAAACTATACTTACCCTTTATACACCTACTTACCATTTGTAGCCATACTTACCTTTTTATATACATAAACTTTATATATATATATATATATATACATATATATATATATATATATATATTATATTGAATATTTATTTATTTGTGGCCCTTAGATCGGTTATCATTATGTATATTAATGGATTTGATCATTTATTATATATTGTCTGTAAGCTATATTCGTACAACAAAAAATATTTTTTCTTCAAAGCGATAATTTTATTTATTTTATTTAGTTCTATATTTCTACTCTAATTATTTTAGTTGTTTTTACCTTGTCTACTGCTTCACCCTTTGCTTTCTTCTTTCTTTCTTTGTTTTAATGTAATTCTATCCAATCATTAAATTTTACCTTGCTCCTTATTTTCTAAGTTTTAACACATTTCATTTATAAGCAACCTTCAGGCCCCCGCTTTTGTCACTGCTGATGTTGTTCTAGTTGGCAGTGTTGTTACCGCTTTTTAGAGCAGCGAGCATATAAGAGGGCGGTCCCTGCTGATGTCAATGCTGCAATGCAATTCGCCTGGTGTTGTTGTTGCTGGCTAGGGCGGTCGTTGGTGCAGTAGCCCGTTCGTGGCGCGCTACAGTTTTGTTATCCTGTGTTCGCGCAGCGGTGGTGGCGCGTTATGTTGTTCCTCGGTATTGTAGTGCGTTTGTTCACAATGCTACGTGAGATGGGCGGGGTGCGTTACCCTCTCCTACGGCGTGCATTGTGCCAGCTGATGCACGATGGTGCATTCTGCAATTAGATTTTAAATGTAAATAATAAAGCATATCCGCCTAATATAGAGAATTATTTTCTACACTAAATTAGCGTACGAAAAAAAATTTACGATGAAACATTTACCATTGATGGACACTTGATACATGACATTGTTTCAAAAAAAATAGTACGAACTGAAAAATTGTGGGAATTAAATAAATTCCACCAAAGGTAGTCGTGAATTGGCACATATATTTAAATAAGAATGGCCGAGGTAGTCTGCAACCTTTGGAGTTCCGTTAGGCGCATAAAAAATCATTCATGGCTTCTCCTGTTATAGAGGCGATAATTGTGGAAGGTATGAAAGTCTTATTAAAACCATAATATTAAATGTACAATGTAACTTGCAGCAAAGAAATTCGATATTCAAGGCTCAAAGTTGGTTCTAGAAAGCTATGGAACTGAGATTTGCAGTACTTCCGTTGTTGTATACTATTTGAAAAATAACTCAATTTATATGCGCTTGGAGAATGAGGAATGGACGGAACTCCCAACTGCAGTGACTGGAACAAGCCCAGAAAATTATGAAGTTTTTGAAGAATCACAGCCATCGCCAATGACGTCTGCAATAATACCTCTAATGACAAGTCCCACGGACACGACGGATGATTCCGAGTGTACTACATTTACAATGTCGAGTGGCTTATGGAGATCAAGGCAAAAATATATTTTGTGAAAATTTCAAACAATCGTTAGATAAATTTAAGAAATGTTTGAAAAGTAATAAGAAGAACACCATTGACCGCGGCTTAAGAATGATTAAAAAACTTGTTAACTACAGTGCACTCGCGAAAACTCGAATTAATGAAAACCAGCCCTGTCCGAGTTATCGAAATGTTCGAGTTTTCGAACGTTATGTATTTTTAACAGTTTTCATACCCTGTCCATTTTTATGGCATAGTTTATAAAAGAGATTCTCTGGTTTCATATTTTGTAGTTCATTGCCAGTTTATTTAATAAAAAATTTTAGCAAATATGAATGTTGCTTACAAATTATTAGAAAAAAAGCAGTGATCTTGGTTTGATATTTCTTATTTTCTACCACATTCAATACAGCCTTTTCGCGCAGTGATTGTATCACATTAACTTTTTTCGGGCTAATTTTTTCAGCAGTTGCCCATGCTATAGCTTTGTTGAAAATTGTTACTGCTTCGGATGAACTTATGCGTTCTTGTTCATTTCCACCTGTAGCTTCAACTTCATCTTCGGAATCGCTTTCTTCTATAGCTTCAATATGATCCTCTTCAATCAAGTCGTCGTTATTCCAGTCTCTTATTTCTTCTTCTGTGAAAGTAGCCTAATAATTATTTATTATTGTTATCGTGTGTTTTTTATTTACATCAAAACTATAACTACCTCAGGACTTAAGTGTTCGAGAATTACGGCAGCTTCTTTTTCCATACTTTTAGCTTCAGCTTCCATTTGGTTTTTCAAGACACTAAGTGAAATGTCATCGTGGTCATCGTCTTTCAGGTTTGCAAAGTTTAAAATATCTGTCCAGCATTTCGCCCACGTCTCCTGACTCAATTTATTCCAAGCTCTATCCAAAAATGTAACAGCATCTCTCAAGATAATTTTTTTTAATGACTGGATCAAATCGCAATCATCGGAGAAAATAGCTGCCAAGAGAGAATTTCGGTAATGTAGCTTTGTTATTCTTATTGCGTTTTGATCCATTGGTTGAATCAAAGGAGTTACATTCGGCGGCATAAACATCACCCGAATTAAACCATCTTCGGATCTTAACGTGTCCTCGTTTGGACGCGAAGGTGCATTGTCAAGCAAAAGTAGTTAACGCCTTTTCAGGTAGTCCTATATTTTTTAAATAAATTTAGGTTTTTTAAAGGGTGTTTAGTTTGTAGTCAAATGTGAACTTGCCTGTTGTACAAATGAAAAGTGAAACCAATTTTGGAACAGAGTTGATGTCATCCAGGCTGATTTTGAGCTTCGGTACTCCACTGGGCAGTTAAAATGCCTAAATGCACGCGGATTTTTGGCTTTTCCAATGACAAGCATTTTAACCTTGTGTTTCCCAGTAGCATTCGCACACGCCAGAAATGTGATGCGCTGTTTTCCAGATTTGTTTCCCGGTGCCTGCTTTTCCATTCTAGAAACGTATGATTTTCCCGGAAGGAGCTTCCAATATAACCCGGATTCATCTGCGTTGTAAATTTGTTCTGGGCATAGTTCAAGCTCCTGAATTTTAGCTTGTAACTGAGTTTTGAAAGGCTCCACTAACTCTGGTCGCGAGGATAGTGTTTCCCCTGAGATTGAAATCAATCGTATGCCATGCCGTTTTTTAAAATTTTGTAACCATCCATCGCTGGCAAAGAAAGTTGAGACATTCTCGCTATATTTGGCATGTAACTCCTTCGCTTTCTCTTTCAAAATTAATCCATTTATAGGATAATTCTTGCTGCGTTGTAATAAAAACCACTTGCAAAGCTTTTTTTCCATTTTTGGCAATTCTGAAGCGCGAAGCGTTTTACGTTTTCCAGGGCCCGATAGCGTGTTATTAACGCATTCCAAAATTTTGTTTTCATTTTCCACAATTCCACAAATTGTGAACTTGGCAGTGTTATATTTTTTGGATAGAGCTGTGATACTAACGCCATTCATAATTTCACCCTTTTTGCTAAACTCAAAACATTTAGTTTTCGTGCCATTATAAAACGCAGTAGACAAATATCAATCAATTTAAAAGAAAAGTTCCGTAATTAGCAAGAAACCTAGACAGTGCGGCGCCTTAGAATGAAACAAAAGACGCACATAACAAAAATTGAATATCACTTACAGCACATGCAAAACGAGAGTTTCTCACATGTTTTTCCATGAAAAAAGAAAATAATTGTTCGAGTTTTAGAGTAGCTACATTTTGTTCGAGTTTTAAAGTAGTCAATGGAGCAAAAAAAAAGTTCAAGTTTCTGAATGTTCGAGTTATCGTGTGTTCGAGTTTTCGCGAGTGCACTGGATTTCGGAGAAAATCCAGATTTTCTTTTTATGTACTTTGATGTAAGTTCTTGGAACATAATAATAATAATAAACCCAACGGACTACCCACCATCCCGCCCAACCGACACGAGGGACGCATCCGTATAACGCGCGGATCAAATTTGCCGAGTGTTTGAAAGGCGGAGGTCTGTTAAGCGTCGAGACCTCTAACTGTTCAGCTACAGAAAAACTTCATCAGCTGCATAAGGTGCATAAATAAGAGATTAAAATACATAAACATAAACAAAATAATTAATTGAGAGAGGAAGATCAGATTTTTGTATTGTAAAAAGCGAGTCCGAAGTATCAAAATTACATGAATGAGAGTTATATTTTTCACATAAACCCTGAAAAGGTTCGTGCAATTGAAAATATTTTTGAAATGTCTTGAAGCTCGGGAGGGAATATTAAATTTAACTTCATTTAAAAGAAATGGACATGAAATGTGTGCGTTTATTAATTTTACCATAAAAGCATTTCCCTACGACTAGAAAGAGTGTGGGAGATCCATAAGTTTAACCGACTAGTATAAGGTGGAAGACTGTACATTAAATCCCATTGTAGGTTTCTCAAGGCAACAAGTAGGAACTGTTTTTGAATTGATTCTAGCTTATCTATATTAACTTGATAACGCGGACTCCACACAATCGAGCCATATTCCAATATCGGTCTAACCAAGGTAGTAAAAAGAGTTTTAGTAACTTGAGGGTCACGTAATTCTTTTGACCACCTTTTGCAAATGAAAAACAACAAAATAGTCGAAGAGCTCTACAAAACAAAACAGATCAACAAGAGAGAGAAACAACAACTAACCTGTACATCCGCTGCTGCACCGAGACTGTATGGATTGCCAAAAATTCACAAACCGCAAATGCCTTTACGCCCTATTGCCTCCTCAATTATGGTCCCCTGTTACAATTTATCAAAATATATCGGTAAAACTCTTAACCATTTGAGATCGGAAAATTATAATGTGGAAAATGCATACACTCTGAAAGATAGATTAAGCAATATTAAAGTTTGTGAAGAAGATTTACTAGTTTCGTTCGATGTCGTTTCTTTGTTTACAAACATACCAATAACGTTAGCAATTAGGATAATAATGAGAAAATGGGACAAAATTCAACACACAACTAACATCACAAAAACAAAATTCCAACAAATACTTTACTTCTGTCTTAGAGAAAATAATTACTTGATGCACTTGCAGATTCACTAACAACACGTACAAATCGTTCAGTGCTTTGAGAGTGACAAGGGAATTCTGCAAAATTTATTATATATATACAAGGGCGGATTTAGGGGTGGGGCACGGGGGCACGTGCCTCCCCCCCCCCCAGACGGGTTTTTTTGTACTGTTAATACTCCATCACAGAGCATTTTTAGTCGAAAAAGACTACAAATAATTGAATTTAGCAACATTTTCGGTATTTTTGTACACTAGGTATGGAAATTCCATTAAATAGATGAAGAATCACTGAATTTTCGAAATCTATTGCATATTGGTTCAGATATATATAAAACTCTGTGTAACGCAAACATCAAACTACATATTTTGATTATTCGTTTGGTTTGTACTGTGTGGATGCCTTGGTGCATGTGTAGGTACCCACCAAAAATTTCATTTCCTTTAGTTAGAAACCTTACATCGCTTGATTATACGGCTTACATAATTTAACGCTATTCATCAAAAATGAAATGGGTTTATAAAGCTTTTTACAATGACATTTTCATACAAATTTTGAATTATAACAGCTTATTAAAATATATATGTATAATCTCTACATATAATAAAATTGTAACAGGTCGATGTCTGTACATGGCAGATATCAACAAAAAATTGATTGGGGGAAGCATTATTAAACGAGTAGAATCCAAATCAACCATTTTTTTAATTTTTGTGTGTCTGTCTGTCAGTATGTTTGTGGCCGTATCACTCTGAAAGTACTGAATGGAAATGAATGAAACTTTTTTCGTTGGATTGCTAGATACTCAACTTAAAATTTAGGATATTACTTTTTTCGATATCTCAACCGGTTTTGGAGTTATCGCCCAATATGTGGCCCATGTCTGTATGTATGTTTGTGGTCGTATCACTAAAAGTACTGAATGGAATTGAATGAAACTTCTTCGTTGGATTGTCAGACGCTCAACCCTAAGTTTAAGATATTAGTTTTTGCGATATCTCAACCGGTTTTGGAGTTATCGCCCAATATGTGGACCAGGGGTGACCAAAAATGTATTAGTACAATATGGATGTCAAACGAAAGGTGTCAATGAGTGCTGTAATATGCGATGTGATCAATTAAAATATCCCAAATGGTTTCGGAGATATCTTGAAGTTATCGACGAATATTTTGCAACAAAATGTGTTAGTACAGTATGGGTATCAAACGAATGGTGCCAATAGGTACTGTTATATGCGATGCGCTTAATTTAAATATCTCAAATGGTTTCAATTATATATCTTCAAAAATTTCGGACGGAAAAAGAGAAGGGTGGGTAGATGCCATGTACAGACATCGACCTGTTACAATTTTATTATATGTAGAGATATGTATGTATTTCAAATTTCGAAAACTGGCCCAAATGTATTTTTTAATTGTTTTTGCGAACTATATAATCAAGTTATAGAAAGAAAGTCGAACTTCGAAAAAGTGCGTATAGGCTATAATGATTGAAATCGGACTCAGTCTGTTATAGGTTCTGATACGCAGCGAAGCAAGCGGGCCTTACTAGTACTAATACATATATAAATGTGAGAGTACCAATGTTTTTTACGGTTTCACGCCAAAACTAATGCACCTAGCAGTATGAAACTTAGGACACATATTCCATGTGATCTGGAAGGATTCACAGAGATGATATTTTTTTGATAAATTAATCGATAACAGAGTTATCAGCGAAAATAAAGTTGAGCTAAAACGTCAAAATTTCCCTACAATATGAGTATCATTTCAACTTCGATATAGTTCGATAAATTTATCGATAACTGAGTTATTGGTAAAAATATGATTGCACAAAAACTTAAAATTTGAATTGAAGCTTATAAAGGGATCTGCACTTTGTTTTATCAAAATCGGAGCACAAACAAAAAAGAAATACTAATTTTTAGGGAGGAACCAATGAAATTTTTTGTCTTAAATAAATTTAAATAAATATGTGGGTATCAGCATATCTATAATATAATAAAAATCTCTAGAAAAGTCGTGTCTGTTTGAACTTAAGGATCTCGGAAACTAAGAAATGGATTTTGAGGAGACTTTCACAAATATAATGCTTGAAGCTTAGAAAGGGATCTGCACTTTTATCAAAATCGGACTACAAACAAAAAAGATATAAAAATTTTTAGGGAGGAACCTATAAAATTTTAAACAAATTTATATGAAGAAAAATTCACTTAGTTTGTCAAAAAAAAATAAGCGAGCCTCTCTAAAATTTTTGTTTACTTTTTTTTCAATGTCAGCTTAATCAAAAATCATTTGCGTAGGTACACTGCCGCCTCTAGAAGAGTTGTGTCTGTATATTGGAAATTTCGTTGGAAAAATAACTCGGGATGACTTGGGGAATGTTAAGGCACAGCTAAAGAGTCAAATGGAAGGGAGATGACCAAATGTCGAAGTTATTTCTATTATTATTACTATTAAAAAACGCCTTTACTTTAGTTGGCTACCATAGACATAAACGGGATATAATGTGGGAAAATAAGTATTGTTCTGAACTTTCTCAGCCGGTAAATTATCTCCCCAATTGAGGTTAGCAGGAATTTCTGAACTACTTATATACATCCCGAGCAACGCTGGGTACCCTGCTAGTATATAATATATATGTATAAGAGGGTTAGGCTACGTTCAATTTAGGCCATAAACTCCATTTAAAAGGGGATTTTTTTTGTTAGTTCATATTGTTGTTTTCAATAAACTCGAGTTTATGGAACAACGTGAACGTAATATAAGGCCTTAAATTTGTAACGAATTCCGTTGTATGCAAAATTACTTATAATATATATTTTTTTCTTTACTTATGTCATTAAGTAAGTGTTAAACTACCAAGCTTTTTTGGCAGCTAATTAAAAAGATTCCGAACAAATAAAGAACGCAAACCAATTTAATTTTTTACAAATTTTATTTCCGTATGAAAACCTATGTATATACGTGGCCGTGCGCTAAACAAAGACTAATTTTTAACTTCTTTACTTGATATGCTGATTGTCAAAATCGCCTGATTTTTATAACTGCAGTCTTCCAATGTGAGCATGATTTGCAAAAAGGTTATTTAATGAGAGCGCATATGTACATTCCCACTTATTTGACACATACAAATTTACGTGTACTAATTAGTATGTACGCATATATGTATACCGATGTTCATAGGTGATGAGAGTAAGTATGTGCAACAAATAGGTTTACATTTTATAAAGTAAATAAAACAGCTATGCAAATTACGGTGACCAGATTATAGGTGAAACTATGGTTACCATGTTTAGAGTGTACATTCATATTAATTTGGGTGTGGTTTCAGATTATGCTGAGCGTATTAATGAGGTGTCCGCTGTGACTCTGAACATACTCCCCCCGTTGAAAGATTCGGACTTTCAACAGGATCCGTTACTGGAAGGATGCACAATTTGTTTACTGCTCGACGCGTAGTACCAGTAGATGTACGTAGAATAGCTACCCGTGCAACACCATCTTCTCCGGTAATGACTTCCTTCACACGAGCAAGCGGCCAGTTTAGTGGCGCGGTATTTTCGTCTTTTATGCACACAATATCATTAACCTTGATGTTGGTTTGTGGTGTGCGCCACTTTGTGCGCTGTTGGAGAAGAGTGAGATACTCTTGACTCCATCTCTTCCAGAAGACCTGTTGTATTTGCGTAGCACGTTGCCATTGGTCGAGACGATTGTAATTAAGGTGTGTAACATCAGGCTCGGGTAAGGCTGTAAGTGGACCACCAATCAGAAAATGACCCGGTGTCAGTACGTCGAGATCTTCTGGATTTTCTGAAATTGATACAAGAGGACGAGAATTAATTACAGCTGAGATTTCACATACCAGTGTTCTTAGTTCGTCATAGCCAAGAAGTGAAGACCCCACCGAGCGATAAAAGTGCTGCTTGGCCATTTTTACGGCTGCTTCCCATAACCCCCCGAAATGTGGTGAGCGGGGAGGTATGAAACGCCAGTCGAAGCCATTGCTTAAGCAAAAGTTGTGAACTTCCTCACGATGTTTTTCGCTAAGGACTAGCCGACGAAGGTCCTTCAGCTCGTTTTTGGCACCAACAAAATTAGTAGCATTATCCGACCAGATGCAGTTTGGTGTGCCGCGTGTGGCAATGAAACGTTTTAGCGCTTGAAGAAATGCACAGGTCGAAAGGTCCTTAACTAGTTCCATCCATACGGCCTTTGTTGCGAAACAGATAAAAATACACACGTAGCACTTCTGAGGTGATTTGTTACGCATTTCAGGTTTGTAGTAGAAGGGACCACAGTAGTCCACGCCGGTTATCATGAAGGCACGCGAAGCCTGAATGCGCTCCTTGGGTAGGTCAGCCATTATGTGCTGGACAAGTCGTGGTCTCGATCTGCAACATATGATGCACTTTCCTACGGCACTCGCAACAGTTTTTCTTCCACCGATTGGCCAGAATTTCATCCGAATAGAAGCAAGCAATGCTTGAGGTCCTGCATGATGATGCTTGCGATGGTAATGCGTAATTATGGCCAAGGTTAGGGGATGATCCTTGGGAAGAATGCACGGATGTCGCGCTTCAAAATCAAGAGTTGAATGCTTTAGGCGTCCACCAACTCGAATAAGGCCGAAGTTGTCAAGAAAGGGAGATAGGGAAGCGATGCTGCTAGACTTGTGAACACAAGTATTATTCTGCAGGGCAGCGTATTCCGGCCATAGCTGGGCCTTTTGAACAATACGGAGTAGCAGCTGAGTGCCGTGATTAATGTCCGCAGATGTAAGTTGTGGGACTTTTGTTGTCGACTCTTTGAATTTGATAAACTTGCTTACGTACCCGAAAATGCGCTGCATCATATGGAACGAGTTTATGAATTTGAAGCTAAGCGATATGTCGACTCTGTCGTTTGATGTAAATAATGCCTTTTGACGAACTTCTGGAAGCTTAATCGGAGTTGCGGGGTTTTTAGGCCAATTAGTTTCGCTTTCTTTAAGAAATGATGGTCCATGCATCCAAAGATCTGAGGCAATAAGTTCGAGTGGCCCCGCTCCCCTTGACAAAATGTCAGCTGGGTTCATAGCTGTGGGAACATAACACCACTCCATATTTTGCGTAAGCTGCTGGATGGCGCATATGCGATTAGCAACGAAGACATTGAATTTAGACGATTCTTCTCGGAGCCAAGATAACACAACGGATGAGTCTGACCAGCACAAAAACCGACAATTGAACAGCTTCATTTTTGCTAATTCTCCCACTAGTTGTGCGAGCAGTGCCGCAGCGCAAAGTTCTAATTTTGGTACCGTTAGTGTTTTGAGCGGGGCAACTCGAGCCTTCGAGCACAAAAGATGCGTTTGAATGCTGTCACCTTTAAATGAACGGGCGTAAATGCAAGCGCCATAAGCCTCAAGGCTTGCATCGCAAAACGCATGGATTTCGTTGCTTGATCCAGGTTGTAGTATGTACCGCGGGAATGAAGAACTATTTATAACTGCGAATTCTCTACAAAATTCCGACCAGGCAGTTTCCAGCGAGTGTGGCAAGCTTTCGTCCCACTCTAGCTTATCTCTCCACATCCGCTGCATTATGATTTTTGCTTTAGTTAACGTTGGACCTATTAAACCGAGTGGATCATAAAAGCTAGCAATTGTAGACAAGACAGTACGTTTAGAATGTTTACGAGGTGGTTGTGGTGTTTTGAAGCAGAATAAGAACATATCTTTGACAGGGTCCCAAACCAGCCCCAACGCCTTGGTGATTTCACTGCCGTCATCGAATTTTAAGAACTTTTCTCTGTCAGCATCGGGTATATTATGAAGAATTTCCGAGTTGTTAGAACACCACTTACGCAGTTGAAAGTTTCCTTTCTTGAGTAGGCTGGTTGTTTGCTGCTTAATGTCGAGTGCTTCCTCTACAGAGTTGCCACCGGATATCAAATCGTCTACATAGAAATCCCGAAGAACTATTTGCGATCCCAGGGGGTACATCAAAGCTTCATCGCCTGCAAGCTGGTGCATTGCCCGTATAGCTAAGAAAGATGCAGCTTTCGTGCCGTATGTCACGGTTTCTAACTTGTAAATGCTCAGATCTTCTTCGGGCGACTCGCGCCATAAAATGCACTGAAGCATGTCGTCAGGAGCTGTGACTCGTACACAGCGATACATCTTACAGATGTCTCCCGTAAGAGCAATGGGAAACGTACGAAATCGAATCAAAATGTTAAACAGCTTGGGTTGGATTGTTGGTCCTGCCATTAGCAGGTCGTTGAGGGATGAACCCGAGGTTGTTGTTGCAGAGCCATCAAATACGACTCGTAGCTTTGTGGTGGTGCTATCGTCCTTTGTGACACAATGGTGTGGGAGGAAATACTTGCATTCAAGAGCAGAGGCGCTGGGGACTAGTGACATATGATTTAAATCGAGGTACTCCTTCATGAATTCGCAATATTTTTCTTTGAGGTGAGAATCACGACTAAGTTTTTTCTCAAGATTTTTAAATCGACGAAACGCCTGCAAGTATGAATCTCCTAAAGAATCGGGCCCATATTTCATAGGTAGACGAACCGAATATTCGCCTGAGTGCAAGCGCGAGTAGTTCTGCTTAAAATGCATTTCGCAATCGAGTTCTTCTTTGGTGGTTTTCGAGATTGGTTCGAAGACGTGCTCAATCTCCCAAAAACGGCGGACTAGGTTGTCCAATCGAAAATTAGATATTGTGTCTCGAGGAGCTGAAACGCCGGATGAGTTTCGGCTGACCACCAAGGAAGACAATTTAGGGGTCTGTTGACTGCCGCCTGAAAGCACCCAGCCTAGAAGAGTTTTCTGAAGCAAAGGCAGCCCAGGCGCTAGTTGAATTTGACCCACGCAAAGCAGCTCAAAGAAAAGCCCTGCTCCGATGAGCAGATCAATCCGTTGGGGCAAATTAAAATTTGGATCAGCTAGCTGAATGTTCGACGGAACCTTCCAATCAGCGGTGCTAACAGACAAACTAGGTTGGTTATCAGTGATTGTTCGGACAACGACTGCGGTGATGTTTGATGCAAAATCTGAAGTCCGCGACTTCAGAACAATATCGACTGAGTATCCGTCTGTGGAGAAGTTGGCATCTCCAATGCCGGAAACTGAAACAAGGGATTTAGTTTTTCGCAGTTGCAGTTGATTGGCGAAACGAGTTGTGATGAAATGCAGCTGTGAACCCGAATCTAAAAGAGCACGACAAGGCACGAATGTTCCGCATTGGTTTTTAATAAGAACTATCGCTGTGGCTAGAAGTACAGCATCAGGCGGAGAATAGGCGTGAGGCGAGGAAGACATTGATGCTGTCATGGCATTTGATTGTGCCACGGTTGGCGGTGGAACAGTGGACAAAGCGGCGGGAATATGGTCAAAATGCAGCATTGTGTGATGCTTTGATTTGCAAGTGCGACACGACCCAGATTTGCAGTCACGCATCTGATGGCCCTTCCTTAAACAGTTGATACAAAGGCCAAGTTTTTTAGCTTCCTTTTGACGAAGGTTTGGCGATAAATGGGCAAAACTTTGGCACTGGTAAATCAAATGCTCAGATGAGCCACAAAATGTACATTTACTTAACGAGCTATTCGAAACAACAAAAGTTCTTTTCTGTGCCGTACTTACATTTTTTGAGTTGGAACCCTTACTTGCTTGATTGGATTGCTGTTGTGTTGAATGTTCTACATTTTCGAGGGTTCTGCATCGTTTCTCTAAAAATGCTGACAATTGCTCCCAAGACGGTAGCTCATTAATTGGTGAAGTTTCTTCCCACTTTGCCTGTGAAGCTTTATCCAGCTTTTGAGTCAGAAGTTGTACTATGATGCAATCGGATATCTGCTCCTTTGACCCGAGTGTTTGAAGCGCGCGAATATGTGCTGTTATCTTGTCAGTTAATTCCCGCAGCTTGCCCACCGTAGCATCTGCCTTTTCTAGCCCAAAAATCTCTCTGATGTGCGCCTGAAAAATAAGCCTTTTGTTATTGAAACGTTTTTGAAGAAGGTCTAATGCTGTGATGTAATTATTCTCGCTTATCTCAAGTGCACGAATGGTGTCCAGTGCAGGACCACTCAAGCATGAACGCAAGTGCTGAAACTTGTCGATACGTGTAAGGTCGGTGTCTCTATCGATCACAGACATGAACATCGAATAAAAATTTGCCCACTCCGTGTAGGCACCATTGAATTTCGGTAGAGTTAGCAAGGGAAGGCGTGAACGAGTTGTATTCACTACGATTGATGGAGTCTCAGTGGTGTTCATCCTGAATGTAGAGCAGTGCTGCGAAGCATTGCGCTTGCCTATCTCACGCTGCAGGGTGGCTCTGAGATTAACCAAAATAGCATCAACTTTGCTGGGTAGCTCACTAGCAATGGCATCAAAATCTAGCTCCTCCAAGCTTGTGTGTGCGACCGTGAAAGTTGATTTTAATTCATGCAACGATTCTACTGATGCTGTAAGACTATATTCATCCATGGTATTAAGTTTCTCGGCATCCATTTCGCCAGCTAAACGTTCAAGCCGGTTAAATATGGCGTTAGTTTTTAAGCGAAGAAAAGCTAGACGATCCTTTGCCACCTCTGCACTTGCACCCCCCTCTGCCAAATTGTCCTTGACTGGAACATCCTTTTCAGTCATTGTTGTTGTTGAATATAATATTTATTATGTATGACGAAGTTTGTGGTATAGTTGTTGAGACGAACAATTCAACAATTTTTACTTGCTTTGCTAGCAGTTGGGTGCAACAGTTATATTTTTTATTGAGCAAGCCCTTTTGTGTGATGCAATAACGAATTTAGGTGATTTGGTAGATTTTATTTGCGAATAAAATTACGCCAAGATAAACGAAATGTTGTCAGTGAAAGCGCACGGCTATCACGTCGGGGTCACCAATGTTAAACTACCAAGCTTTTTTGGCAGCTAATTAAAAAGATTCCGAACAAATAAAGAACGCAAACCAATTTAATTTTTTACAAATTTTATTTCCGTATGAAAACCTATGTATATACGTGGCCGTGCGCTAAACAAAGACTAATTTTTAACTTCTTTACTTGATATGCTGATTGTCAAAATCGCCTGATTTTTATAACTGCAGTCTTCCAATGTGAGCATGATTTGCAAAAAGGTTATTTAATGAGAGCGCATATGTACATTCCCACTTATTTGACACATACAAATTTACGTGTACTAATTAGTATGTACGCATATATGTATACCGATGTTCATAGGTGATGAGAGTAAGTATGTGCAACAAATAGGTTTACATTTTATAAAGTAAATAAAACAGCTATGCAAATTACGGTGACCAGATTATAGGTGAAACTATGGTTACCATGTTTAGAGTGTACATTCATATTAATTTGGGTGTGGTTTCAGATTATGCTGAGCGTATTAATGAGGTGTCCGCTGTGACTCTGAACAGTAAGTCTTAAATGAAGATTAATAAAAAGAATCTCTCTCTGTGAGACAACCTTACGCATAAGGCCTGATAGAACATGTAAGTTAGGCAATATTATAAAAAGAAAAGTGAATATAATGAACTTATTATAAGAATTGTTGTAAGGCCATAGAGGAACTATGATAAACTTATTATAATGTGATGCAGCCGTATACCTTATTCCTTATAATCCCTTATACGAATTTTTTGTGGGTATTGGCAATATTTGTTAACGGCTCATGCGACATCTGACTGAAACAACAACGGTTTGTGTATGAGGTTTGCTAAGTTTGCCCACAAGAACCCTTAAGGTTTTAAATTGCAACTATTTTTTGCAATGCTGTTAAAATTTCAAAATCGAGTCTACGCGACCTCCGCACGATGGGACATTTTGGAAAAACTTGCCTCAATTATTATTATTATTATTATTAACTTGCCTCAAAGTCAAATTTTTAGGGAACTTTTTAGAATCCATTTTCATACAAAGTTTTTCGAGCGTAAAAAGCAGCATAATTTTGGCAAATGGTCAAAAACGAGTTGTCAAAGTTTAGTTGTGAAGTTTTTTGCAAAATTAATTTTTTTTTCTGGATTTCTGTATTTTACTATGAATAACACTACTTTATAAGGTTCCTCATATGTAGACATATACATATGAAAGGCTGGGGTAGTTAAATGAAAAACGTATATTTAAAGTAAAAGTGTAAAAAAATATTGTATCTACAGTAAAAGTCAGAGAAATTGCTTTTTTCATTTAAAGTCGGAAATATGGTTGTAAAAATAAAACATATCTCTTACTTTTAATGGAAAAACGATTAGCCTGACTTTTACTGTACAATCTTTATTTATGTGATTGTATCAAACATTTTGTAAGGTTTGCTTCACTTGCATTAAACATATTTTTTACTTTTACTGCCAACCTTTCATACATATATAGGTATTTCGACTCATTTATTAACCTTAATTTTAGTTACATATCTCCCCTTTTGTAAAGCATAAAAAGGGTTACTGCCACGCCTATTTCCGAGGGGTTGATCATCGCGAAATCATTTGAGCAAATATTCATAGCAATAGCTATAACACTCTACTGAAAAAAAAATTCCAAACGACAATTTTTTGGCACCATGCATAATGCTTTACATAAATCTACTCTTTTGATTTGCGAAAAACCTTTGTGCCGCAGGAGTGCTTTATTTTCTTATTTTATTTGGCACCATGCATAATGCTTTACATAAATCTACTCTTTTGATTTGCGAAAAACCTTTGTGCCGCAGGAGTGCTTTATTTTCTTATTTTATTGCGCTACAAGTTAACATATATATATATATATATATATATATGGCGCGTATACAACAGTTATATCATCAACCTCCTAGGAGATTTTTGCGCCGAGCTTCTCTACCAATTTGTGGTGTGCCGCTTTGAAATTTTTTCCTGCAAATTGGCGGGACCTACGGTTTTTCGCCGACTCCGAACGGCATCTACAAAGCAGATGAATTTTTGCTGAGAAGCCTTTCATGGCAGAAATACACTCGGAGAGCTTGCCAAACCACTGCCGAGGGGCGACCACGTATTGAAAAAACTTTTTCAAACCACTTTTTGATGTAACCTGTACCAGGGCTCGAACCCGGACCTTCGGTGTGGTAGGCCGACAACACTACCTCCACACCACGGTGGCCGCTACAAGTTAACAAAAGATTAATTATTCGATTGGTTAAATAGTCCATGAAAAGTTGTGAAAAGTGATTATTGTTAGTGCTATCGTGTTTAAGTGATTTTGTTAAAAAAATGAGTGCCAGAAAAAGACGAAAAAACTTAAGCGCGTTCTTCCATCCGAAGAAGCAAAGGTGTAATGATGTACTTCCTGATAAAGTGAGCGGTGTCCAATTACATTCCGCGGAGCCGGCGAGTACATCAGTGGCAACAGCCTTAACGAGCAACGCACTACAGGAACGGGATATAGGTGAGTAGTGTAATCCTTGTGGGTTTAGAAATTTTGTTTAGTTAAAAGTTGGATTGTATGGGAGGTACCACGCCCCTTTTTGGTTAACCACGAGTTTTATGGGTGAGAATGGTGCTGTCATCCTATAACTTTATACCAATTCTTATGTTCCTACTTTAAGCATTTTTAAAGAACAAATTGAGAAATTCCAAAACGGTTTGAAAATTTTAAAAGCTAATAAAATTTTCTGTAAGCCATGCTTACAAAACTTTTCGCTAGGCCCTGTGGCTCGAAGATAATGAGCAATCAACACGGATTTTTACCTTTTTTTGAAAAATGTAAAAAATGTGTATTTTGCAGGAAAGGATATCGAAAACTTTTAATTTTGTTCCAGATATTTTTTTTTCTCTGTAAGCTCTGTTTTATTACAAAACAAATGAGCTTTAATCCAAGAAAATCGATGGATTATTACAAAAGTTATTAATGGTTTTGGAATTGCTCAATTTATTCCTGAGCTATACATGATTAGGTGGAGCTAGGGTCGGCGCATAGGCGCAGATAAATGTTTGTTGAAAAACCTCGCCTTGATGCGGATCGCAGCGAGATGCTCGTCCACAGGGGTGAACGCAAGTAGTCTTACACCACGCGATTTGCTGTTTGTCTGGCCACTGTAGTATACGTCACAAGGTTCGATGGTCGTCTTTCCTTGTCCCGTCCATCGTATTTCCTGCAGAGCGGTGATGTCAGCCTTTGCGTTCGTGAGGACATCAACCAGTCGGCCAGCGGATCCTTCCCCGGAAAGGGGTTTTGGTTTCATTGGTGTTGGTTTTTACGTGGCTGGTCCCAAACCCAGCGCACAACCCTTTTTCGGGGTTTTGAAGTAAATTTGCACATTTATATAGCGAGCAGCTTGATCCAAGACAGACGCCCGCTTGCAACCGCACCTCCTGGTGTACAGACGCTGCGAAAAAGACCTCGGTGAGCCCTTAAACCAAATACGTCAGAGTGGCCCCACCGGGGCTCCCTCTCTTTCTGCCGCGAGCCTAGGAAGCCCACGTTGCCCAGAGTGTACGAAAGAGGACGCAAGAGTCGGGATTGAGCAAGGTCACTCAGCAACCACACCCAAATTATTTTTTTTGTTTGGCCGAGTCTAATGAACACGATATTAAAATAATGTGTTTTTGAAGCCTTAGTGGACTTTTTTGCGAACTTAGTATAAGCCGTTAGATAAAACTTTAACTAAAAATCGGCACAGATTACCGTTATCACATGTTATTTTAGGTTGAAACGCACCATTGTACTATATGCCAAGATTTACCTTTCTCTCCTTTTTATAAATTACGTACAATTTTGCTGCATTGTCTAATCCATTTATGATTTTAGGTTCTCTACTCGGCAGGCAAGGCGGGCTTTCTGATGAGGAACGGTACCAGTGGGTGAAGTATACCTGGCAACCTACTGCATAATTTAAGTTTCCACTGAAGAGAGAGGGAAAAAAGAACCGGTCTTTTCAAAAAAGCTGGTTAAGGGACCATGAATGGCTAGCATATAGTAAAATTGCTGGCGGCGGATTATGCAAAGTGTGTGTGCTCTTTGGTCGACGTAAAGCGGGTACAAATGATGTGAAGCTGGGAAGACTGGTGTCGGAACCACTAGTAAAATATAAAAAAGCAATTGAGACGATCGCACACCATGAGAACGCGAATTACCACAAAGCGAACATGGTAGCATCCCAAAATTTTTTGATGGTGATGGAGGGAAAATCGTTAGATATAGTTGACCAAATGAGATCCCAGGAAAGGGAAATAATCGAAAATAATCGTAAAAAACTGATTCCCATTATAAAGACAGTGATATTTTGTGGTAGGCAAAACATACCTTTGAGAGGTCACAGAGATGACGGCGAATTAGACTTGCAAAGCTCTTCTAAACATGGGGAAGGAAACTTTAGAGCTTTGCTCAAATTTCGAATCGATGCTGGGGATGAAATACTTAAGGAACATATAAGACATAGCGCTAAAAATGCTTCGTATATAAGTAAGTCAACACAAAATGACTTAATTGAATGCTGTGGCGAGTTGATCAGCAATAAAATAGTGTCCAAAATTAAAAAATCCAAATATTTTACCATTATGGCTGATGAGACCACAGATGTTTCCGTTTGTGAACAGTTATCAATTAGTATTCGCTATTTCGATGTGGATGAAATCGAAATAAAGGAAGATTTTCTTATGTTCATTGAAGTTGTCGAAACCACTGGTGAAAGCATTGCACAAACTATTCTGAATGCATTAGAAAAGCATGACTTTGACATTAAAATGTGCCGTGGTCAAGTTTATGATGGAGGAGCAAACATGAGCAGCAAACTAAAAGGTGTTCAGGCACGTATATTAAATGTTCAGCCCTTAGCCCTTTTTACCCACTGCGCAAGCCACCGGCTTAACTTGGCTATTAGCTCAGCCTGCACCGTACCCAGTGTAAGAAATGCAGTAGGGGTTATAGCAAGTACTGCCACTTTCTTCCGTGAATCGGCCAAACGAATACATCTTCTTAGAGAAGAAATACAATCTAATCTGCCACAAGACAAACAAAATATGTTAAAAAAACTGTTCGACCAGGCTGAGGCCATTGCAAATGAACTTGGTACAGAAATCACAGTCCGTAGAACCACCGGTCGTCAAATCAATCGATCAAACATTCAGACTGAATCAGTTGAAGAATATTACCGACTTTCAGTTTATATTCCATTTCTAGACTTCATGTTGAGTGAAATGTCAACCAGGTTCCCTAGCGCTCCTCTACAAAGAATTGGACAGTTGCAAAAGTTGCTGTCGCATAACTTTAACGACGAAGATTTAGATAATGTTTTGCAAGGTGCTGAAGTTTATAAAGAAGATCTTCCTTGTTTTTTAGCTTTAAAGGGAGAGCTAAAAATTTGGCAACAGATGACTGAAAATATACCGGAAACTCCAGCAGATGCCTACAAACGAGCCACGATGCTGCCAAATATTAGAACCCTTTGTCAATTGCTGTGCACGTTTCCAGTGACAACCAGCACTGCCGAGCGATCTTTTTCTACCTTACGCCGATTAAAATCATATCTTCGAAACAGCATGACAGAAGAGCGTTTGAATGGATTCAGTGTTGCCGCTGAAAAATTTCAAAAAGGGTCCCAAAAAAGGGTCCCAACAGAAAAAAAGGGTCCCCCTTTTTTTTGATAAGACATTTTGTGTGTTTTCAAAGAAGTGCATGGTTCCACAACTGAATCGGATAAATATTCCGCACTAATTTTTGAGTTTGTATCCCCATCCTCGTCCGAATTAGAAACCGAACGTTTTCTTTGTATAATATACCTGCAAAATGTTTATCAGTGAAATAACTACTACTTGTCCATGAAAAATGGATAATCCAAAATCTAGTAAATTTCTTTCCACTATCTCCGCTTTTTACATTTAGAAATGTGTGTATACATACTATGTCGGAGTTGTCAAATAATACAGCGTTGCCAGCAGTTAAACTTCTGATAGGCATTTGGAAATCGGCAAGGGTTGCCGAAGTAAAAGTAAAACAGGAACAAGGTGATTTTTTTGGTTTTTAACAAACAACGAAAAATATGCATTTCATTACAGTTTGAAAGTGAAAAAGGGTCCCGAATTTTAAAAAAGTGTCAAAGATCGTACTTTTTTCAAAAAGTAGGGTCCCGGGTCCCGGCTTAAATAAAGGGTCAAATTGACCCTTTAGGGTCCCCAACGGCAACACTGAATGGATTGGCTTTAATGCATATCCATGGAGATATTGCGGCACAACTGGAGGCTGATGAAGTTTTGGACTTTTTCACCAGGAGACACAGAAGAAAACTGTCTTTATTAAACATGTAATCATGGATGGAATATGATAAAACTGCTATTACTAAACAGAAATGCTGTTTTTTATTATTTTGACTTTGATGTAAGTTCTTAATATCCGTGTACTTGTGAAGATAAAATAAGCATATTTCAGTTGTTGGTTTTTTTGCATGTTGGGCGTTCGTGCCCCCCCAAAAAAAAATCCTGTATCCGCCCTTGTATATATATATATCTATATATATAAAAATGATTTGGTTTTCAAATGAAACGCTAAAACTTGAAAACGGCTGAACCAAATCAATTACTTCCTTAGGGCGGTTTTTTTGTTGTTACCCCGCCAAGGTTTCGTCGGAGAAAAAATTTAAAAATATTAAGGGGGCGTGGCACCTCCCATACAATCTTAATTTTTAAAGCTGATTATCTCTAAAAGAGTTCATTGTAGGGCGATGAAAATTGGTATAGAGGTAGGTAGTATCAAAACCCTTCTCACGCAGAAAAGTGGGGGTTATCGGAAAAGGGGTCGTGGCACCTCCCATACAAACTCAAATTTTCAAGCTGAATATCTCTAAGAGTTCATGGTAGGGAGCTGAAAATTGGTACAGAAGTAGGTAATATCAAAACCCTTCTCACGCAGAAAAGTGGGGGTTATCGGAAAAGGGGGCGTGGCACCTCCCATACAAACTCAATTTTTCAAGCTGAATATCTCTAAAAGAGTTCATGGAAGGGAGCTGAAAATTGGTATAGAGGTCAAAACCCTTCTCACGCAGAAAAGTGGGGGTTATCTGAAAAGGGGGCGTGGCATCTCCCATACAAACTCAATTTTTCAAGCTGAATATCTCTAAAAGAGTTCATGGTAGGGAGCTGAAAATTGGTATAGAGGTAGGTAATATCAAAACCCTTCTCACGCAGAAAAGTGGGGGTTATCTGAAAAGGGGGCGTGGCATCTCCCATACAAACTCAATTTTTCAAGCTGAATATCTCTAAAAGAGTTCATGGTAGGGAGCTGAATATTGGTATAGAGGTAGGTAATATCAAAACCCTTCTCACGCAGAAAAGTGGAGGTTATCTGAAAAGGGGGCGTGGCATCTCCCATACAAACTCAATTTTTCAAGCTGAATATCTCTAAAAGAGTTCATGGTAGGGAGCTGAAAATTGGTATAGAGGTAGGTAATATCAAAACCCTTCTCACGCAGAAAAGTGGGGGTTATCGGAAAAGGGAGCGTGGCACCTCCCATATTCCTTGGGAATTGATTTATTGCTTTGATTCCACCAACGAGCAGATTGGTTTCCTTCAAAATAATATAAATTCACTTTTTGACCAATATGTTCCCATCGTAGTTAAGTCTAATAAGAACCGTAAGCGACCTTGGTTCAACAATTACATAAAGGGTCTCATTCAAAAGCGCAACATAGCATATCGCAATTGGAAACGTTCTAAATGTGTTGTTACTTATGATGTTTTCAAGGCTCGCAGGAGAGAAGTCACTAGGGCCATCAAGTTGCAAAAACTCAAATACTATGAGCACCAGTTTAGTACAGCAGTTGGGTCGAAGAAAACATGGAAGCATATCCGTGATATCGGTATTGGCAACAAATGTGTAAACTTACCCGAGCTCGTTGATGGAAATGAGTTAAATAAGCAATTTGTTCAGTCGTCCTGTTGTGTTAGTGATGTATGTCATGAGAGATATAGCGAGTGCTTGAGCGGAACGATACCCGGTTTCTCATTTTCGAATATAGATGAGTGTATAGTAGTTGAATCTGTTCTTGGTGTGAGATCTAATTCTATCGGCCTAGACGGGATTCATCCTAAGTTCTTTAAATGCTTGCTTCCCAGAATCCTACCGTATGTAACTTTTGCCTTGAATACTATTTTGTCTACATCAGTGTTTCCTGACTGTTGGAAAGTGGCAAAGATTATTCCAATTAGAAAGCCTAACGGTGAATATAGGCCAATCGCAATACTGCCCTTCTTGTCCAAGGTCCTTGAACGAATAATGCATACCCAGATAAATTTATTCTTAAATCGTAACTCACTTGTGTATCGCAACCAGTCTGGATTTAGAAACGGCAGAAGCTGTACTACTGCTTTAATTAAAGTTTCGGACGATATCAGACTTAACATTAATAACAACCTTGTCACATTTTTAACCCTTTTGGACCATTCTAAAGCTTTCGATACTGTTAATCACAGTCTTCTAGTTCTGAAACTGAAAAACATGTTCAGCTTCTCGTCGTCAGCATTACGTTTAATAAGTTCTTATCTTAGCGATCGATCGCAAGCTGTCTCTACCGGTAGTAATATATCTAGTTATCTATCAATAACCAAGGGTGTTCCCCAAGGTTCTATCCTCGGTCCCTTGCTGTTTCTGTTATATGCAAATGACCTTCCAAGTGTGGTAAAGCATTGTGATATTCATATCTATGCAGACGATGTGCAATTATATGTCAGTTGTCCCTTGGCTTCTGTTAACAGTTGTATTAATTATCTCAACACTGATTTAGAATATGTGAACAAATGGGCAAGTGACAATGGTTTAATTTTAAATCCAAGCAAATCGCAGTGTATGGTCATCTATAAGAAGACATTTACACTTGATGGCTTTAATACAGTAAAGCTAAACAATTCAGTTATCAAATTCGTAGACACTGCCAAGAATTTAGGTATGACTTTTAACAGAACCTTGACATGGAATAACCACATTTATAAAGCAATAGGCAAGGTCTATAGCATGCTTCGCTCACTTTGGGCCACTCAGCATTTCACTCCCGTGAAAATCCGGCTGCTTCTAGCTAAAACGTATTTGTTACCTACATTGCTATATGGATGCGAATTGTATGCCAGCTGTGATAGTCTGTGTCGTAGAAAACTTAATGTCCTCTACAACAATATTGCTAGGTACGTATATAGTATTAAACGTTACGATCACATATCACTCTATGCCAAAAAAATATTTTCCATTAATTTCGATAACTTAATCAAATTAAAATGCCTAACACTTCTTCACAAGATAATTACATCTCAGCAACCTGACTATCTGTTTGAACGCCTCCAATTTACCAGATCAACTCGTTCGGTCAACCTAATTACTATGAGGTATAGCTGTCTAGTAACTGAGCGTCAATTCCTTGTGTTTGCTGTTCGCCTTTGGAACGCTCTGCCTCAAAAGCTTAAAGGCATGCTAAATACACTGCGCTTCAAAAACGAGCTCATACATTACTTCGGTGAATAAATTGGCCTTGTAAATCCACACTCTTCCTTATTTCCTTCCCCCCTCCCTCTTACTTACAACCTGCTACTCTTCTGCCCTACCTATCTCTATTGTTCTGTCAAGCTTATTTATTAAAACTATTTATAATGCTATTCTTAAGTTTACTTTAAGTTCAAGCACTGTAAAATAACTTATGGTTGTGTGTTTGATAGATAAAAATAAAAATAAAAATAAAATAAATAAATAAATACAAACTCAATTTTTCAAGCTGAATATCTCTAAAAGAGTTCATGGTAGGGAGTTGAAAATTTGGTATAGAGGTGGGTAATATCAAAACCCTTCTCACGCAGAAAAGTGGGGGTTATCGGAAAAGGGGGCGTGGCACCTCCCATACAAACTCAATTTTTCAAGCTGGAGCTGTACATTAAATAAAATATAACGGTATGTTAGCAGCAGGCAAATAGTAGATAAACAATAAGGATGAAGAAAAGCAAATGAAAAGCACGAAGGTGAGGTGGACATTAACGGTCAACACGCTTAAAAAGCGTAGCTTGAACGAATATCGGGTTTTGATATTACCTTCCTCTATACCAATTTTCAGCTCCCTACCATGAACTCTTTTAGAGATATTCAGCTTGAAAAATTGAGTTTGCATGGGAGGTGCCTTCTCACGCAGAAATGTGGGGGTTATCGGAAAAGGGGGCGTGGCACCTCCCATGCAAACTCAATTTTTCAGCTGAATATCTCTAAAAGAGTTCATGGTAGGGAGCTGAAAATTGGTATAGAGGAAGGTAATATCAAAACCCGATATTCGTTCAAGCTACGCTTTTTAAGCGTGTTGACCGTTAATGTCCACCTCACCTTCGTCCTTTTCATTTGCTTTTCTTCATTCTTATTGTTTATCTACTATTTGCCTGCTGCTAACATACCGTTATATTTTATTTAATGTACAGCTCCAATTTTATATAATCGGCCTGCTGCTAACATATGTACGTTAGTAGTAGAGCCTAAAAGTAGGCAACCATTATGGAGGTATACTATATCAGTACTCTTACTTACTTATTTTAAATAGCCAATACTCAGTGAAAATAAATTAGAGCGGAGTAGGCGGTCATTCCATTTGACAGCTTACAATATTATTTCTAATGTAATAATTGAAGCGGTAGCTTTTCGTATTAAATAGTTTACATTTACGAAATAAACAGGTGCGAATGTGTGGATTATCAATATCTGAGCGGTTTTATTGATATTTTGTTTAAAAAAGTGATTTAGTGTGTCGGCGAATACCAATTTACATTGGAATAGTTACAGTTTATCGACCAATTGCATATTTTAGTGTTAAATAGTTTACATTTACAAAAAAAAAAAAAAAATAGCGAATGTATGGATTATAATTTTCTGACTGATTTCATACATATTTCGTTTAAAAAAGTGAGTGAAATTTTAAAAGTGATTTAGTGTGTCGGCGAATATCTATTTATATTAGTTTATCGTTAGTTGCATCTTTTTCCTTAGTTTAGTTAGCTCATTTTTGGATTTTTCAAAAGTAAGTTAACGGATGGTAAAACCTTATATGAGCTGTATAAATGTATGATCATTTCCAATTAGATATTTGGTAAGATGCCAAGAATCAATGTGCATGGTAACATTGGTCGGAGTTCTCGAAGCGTAAGGAGACTACGAAATTTCAGAGCACGTCAAACAGAAAGAGAAAATGTTATTGGGAGGCTATCAGCTCGAAATAGTCTGCTAGAGAATCATGCGCACCAGTTAGAAGATGTAAACCAAACTTACAATCAGGCAGAACGATTAAGAAGGAGTTCACAGCCAACAACGACGGTTGAGAAGAAGGGAAGTTCTTGCTCGTGAAATTGATGAAGTAAGATCACAACATGCGATTATTCGACGACAACAGCGGCAACAACAAGTTTCTTTGGTGAACACTGAACGGGCAGGCTTTCAATATGAGCCAAACATTCAATATAGCGCATCTGTTCAAATCGGTCAAATGTCAGTAGTTTGTCAACATTGCCAAAATTGTCAAATTTCAAAAAGAACCGCCTGGATTATGTTGTGCGGGGGGAAAGGTTAAGTTGCCGGAATTGCTTCCACCACCAGAGCCATTGTTCCAATTGCTTTACGGTGAGTCTCCCAACTCGAGGTATTTCTTACAGCACAGTAAAATGTACAACGATTGTTTTCAAATGACGTCGTTTGGCGGTGAAATTGTAAATGAACAAAACTACAATCCAACGTTTAAGGTAATTTTACTAAGCGCAATACTTGACAGAAACTACAGAACTTTCCTCCAATAATACAGGTTCATGGGCAAATTTTTCATCTCGCTGGATCGCTGTTGCCGCATCCAGATCAAGAACACAAATATCTCCAAATTTACTTTATGGGAGATTCACATGATGAACTAAATCGACGTTGTACTATCTTTAATGCAACGAAAAGAGAAATAATCGGTCAATTGCAGCAAATGTTACACGAACACAATGACCTCATCAAACTGTTCACGATTTCGTTGGAACGTATGCCAACAGATGATCATAGCATAATCATACATGCAGACAAGAGACCAACAGGAACTCATGAAAGACAATATAATGCACCTACAGCTAGCGAAATATCAGTTGTTGTTGTTGGCGAAAATTACGAGTCGCGTGATATTGTCATAAAACGTAGAGCTAAAAACGCACTAAAACGGATAAGTGAGACACATCGGTCTTACGACGCAATGCAATATCCGCTCATGTTCTGCCGTGGGGAAGACGGATATCACTTAGGCTATAAAATGATAAATCCGATCAATGGTTAGTACAAAAATGTTTGTTTGCTACTTCATATATGTATGTAATTTAAACTTTTAGGTGTCGAGACAAATAAAAATGTCAGTTCAATGAACTTCTACGCCTATCGAATGATGATTCGACAAAGCTGTGATAACCATTTACTGAGATATGGACGACTATTCCAACAGTATGCAGTTAAAATCTATGTTAAAGTTGAGACAGAACGACTCAATTTCATTAGATACAATCAGTCGAAATTGCGATCAGAAGAGTATGTTCATTTACGCGATGCGTTGAATAGTGATGCAGATATCACAGATATTGGTCGACTAACTATTTTGCCATCGACATATGTACATTGGCAGTCCTAGACATATGCATGAGTACTCCCAGAACGCAATGACTTCCGTGCGTAATTGTGGACGACCGGATTTGTTTATAACGTTTACGTGCAATCCAAAATGGTCAGACATCACGAATTTGTTGCATCCCGGCCAATCACCAAGCGATCGCCACGACGTCACAGCGCGAGTGTTTAAACAAAAACTCAGATGCTTGATGGATTTCATAACGAAACAACGTGTATATGGTACTGTTCGATGTTGGATGTACTCAGTGGAGTGGCAGAAGAGAGGTTTACCCCACGCACACATTCTGCTTTGGATGGTAGAGAAAATTACACCTGACCAAATTGATGACATAATTTCCGCTGAAATTCCTGATGTTGATATAGATCCAGAGTTGCACGTAGTGGTGATGGCCAATATGGTTCATGGGCCATGCGGACAACACGATCCTTCTTCGGTTTGTATGTCGGACAATAAATGCAAAAAACGCTATCCACGTGCTTTTATTTCGGAAACTCAAACTGGAAACGATGGACACACTCTCTATCGGCGTCGCTCACCCGCTGACAATGGCAGAACATGCATCACTCAATTGAAAGGAAAGAGTTTCTTGGTTGATAACTCATGGATCGTTCCATATTAGCCTATTTTATCTAAGGCATTCAAAACACATATAAATGTTGAGTATTGCAGTTCAATAAAATCAATTAAGTATGTTTGCAAATACGTCACCAAAAAAAGCGATATGGCGGTTATTGGCGTGGAACGAGATGAAATAAGCAAGTTTGAAATGGGCAGATATGTCAATTGCAATGAAGCAATCTGGAGAATATTTTCATTTGCAATACATGAACGCCATCCGACTGTTGTGCATCTGGCAGTTCATTTGGAGAATGGCCAACGAGTTTATTTCAACGCAGAGAACATGGTACAGCGAACGGAAAGACCACCAGCAACCACTTTAACAAGTTTCTTTGCAACTTGAGCCAGTGACCCCTTCGCGAGAACATTGCTTTACTCTGAGATGGCTCGGTATTATACATGGACTGCATCATCGAAAAAATGGTTACGCAAGAAGTACGGCCATCCAGTGGATGGTTATCCAGGTGTTTTTTCAACGGATGCATTGGGAAGAATATACAGTATTCATCCAAAGAACGATGATTGCTTTTACCTACGTTTGCTTATGGTCAATGTACGCGGTCCAACTTCATTTCAATCTTTGAGGACTGTAAATGGTACCATTTGTGCAACATTTCGAGAAGCAACAATTGCAATTGCTTGAACACGACAGTCACTGGAGTCAAACGCTAGCAGATGCGATAGCTTCCTCACGAGCCACTGCAGTTCGTGCACTTTTCGCTATAATAATTTCGACATGTCAGCCTTCAAACCCGCGTATATTATGGGATACGTACAAAGATGACATGGCAGAAGATATCTTGCACCGCTTGCAACTCGCGACAGGAAATTTCGAGTTACAAATGAACGCTGACATCTAGAATGAAGCATTAGTCCTTATTAAAGATTTATGTTTATTCATAAGTGGAAAACTTTTGATTGAAGTTCATATGCCAGCGCCAAGTCGTCAAGAAAGGGATGTACTGAATCGCGAATTAGAACGCGAGCGTGCTTACGATATAACTCAATTGCAAGAACAAGTACAAACAAATTTTCCACTGTTGAATGAAAAATCAACTAATAAATGCTGTAGATAATGGAAACGGTGGCATATTTTTTCTCGATGCACCCGGCGGGACTGGTAAAACGTTCCTATTGTCTTTAATACTAGCAGCAATACGTGGTCAAAGTGGTATTGCATTAGCCCTTGCATCTACCGGGATTGCGGCAACACTGTTGGAAGGTGGAAGAACGGCGCAATCAGCATTAAAGCTTCCATTAAACTTGCAAATACACGAAAGTCCTGTTTGCAATATTTCAAAGCAATCAGCAATGGCACAAGTTTGAAAAAACTGTAAATTGATCATATGGGCTGAGTGCACAATGGCCCACAAACGATCATTAGAAGCACTCGACCGAACATTAAGAGATTTGCGCAATGATGATCGTTGCTTTGGAGGAGTGATGATATTGCTGGCGGGTGACCTCAGGCAAACACTACCCGTGATTCCAAAATCAACAGCGGCGGATGAGCTAAACGCATGCCTGAAGTCATCGCATTTGTGGAGGTTTGTTAAAACCATTTCATTGACCATTAATATGCGCATTTTGCTACAACACGATGGAACTGCAGAGATTTTTTCAAAAGAGCTGCTGCAAATCGGCAATGGACAAGTTCCGATAGATCCTTGCAGTGGATTAATATCGATTCCAACTGCGATTTGCCAATTCACTTCAAGTAAGAATGAGCTAATTAGCAGTGTATATCCAAATATTGCTCTAAATTATGGTAACTACGAATGGTTAGCCGCACGCGCAATTTTAGCAGCAAAAAATATTGATGTCAACGACTTGAATTGGACGATTCAAAATCAAATTCCCGGAGATCTGCGTTCTTATAAATCTATAGATCGCGTTGAAAATGAAGACGAAGTAGTAAATTACCCCGTGGAGTTCTTAAACTCTTTGGACTTGCCTGGAATGCCTCCTCATCATTTGCGTCTCAAAGTTGGGTCTGTTATTATTATGCTACGCAATCTTCATTCTCATAAGCTGTGCAATGGCACACGACTGATTAATACGAAGCTAATGGACCATTTAATAGTGGCACGCATTTAGAAGGGCAAGTTCAAGGGAGAGGAATGCTTACTTCCCCGGATTCCCTTAACTTCAACAGATTTTCCCTTCCAATTCAAACGTATGCAGTTCCCAGTGAAACTTGCATTTGCGATGACAATTAACAAGTCACAAGGGCAGTCGTTGGAAGTATGCGGCATAAACCTAGATATGCCATGCTTTTCACATGGTCAGCTCTATGTGTCGTGCTCCCGTGTTGGAAAGCCGTCCTCGCTATTTATTTACGCTCCGGGACAGAAAACTAAAAATGTTGTGTATCGTGCAGCCTTAAACTGAACACTGTAAAATTATATATGTATCTTTGAAATTGAAAAATCGTTATAATACCGTTGTAATAAAAATGTTTGAAATAAAATTGATAAAAAAATCTATTTTGGGCAGAACGAAGTTTGCCTAGTCAGCTAGTATATATATATATATAAGTACCTGCAATTTTAGTTTCAAGATATTTACCTGGAATATTTATTATTTCGCTTTCTGAAAACTGAAAATTTTTTAGGTTGACTGTCTGTGTAGAACTGCACACAAGGGGGTTCCGTAACTATAAACTGCCTCGAATCGATCATGCTGACATAGGAGTCACTATTGAAGTTTATTACGCCTCGTTTTGGTAAGCTAAATATGCGAAGCCTTACCGGTGGATCTTGGCGTGCCACTCTGATTTTTTCGTACCCCTCCATTCGTATCTTTTGATCAGTATCAGTTATCATTGCCAGCAATATATTTTCTGGATGAAAGTAGAATGCATTATTCTCTACCGTTGGACGTATGATGGCTTGTACATCAGTTGGTAACTGTCGCATCCAGCAAATATACTTAAAAACATGTCTACTTCCATGAATTGCTTGTGGGTGGCTCTTAATAAGAAACTAGAATGGAGCATAAACTTTTACTATAAACTCTCTACGATTATTCGTAGCACTGGTGACGGCGTTTTTTGGAAACATATAGTCGAAGTAACCTAGAAGCTGTTGCAAGCCAACGAGCTGCATTTACGGGACCGGGATTCTTACTGGCTAGATTTTCGTCACATACACCACTATTTATTGCTGAAACCATATCGAACAAGTAGCGCTGATCATTGCGTATTTCCCACGAACCAATAGCTTCGAAGCCATTTACCACCTGTAAAAGAAAAAAATGTTTACGTATAAGATATAAGATATCAATAAATACTGTATTTAATGTACTTTAAACTTACCGCGTATTTTTTGCAAGTCATAATTTGGGACCCCAACACTCCTGGCCAAACTCCAGGCCCTTTCTGATTGCCAAGGTAGTGAGTTAATAACTTTTTTAAAGGCAACTCATTAAAATGGAACAAACACACATTCCACTGCAGGGGCCTTTGTAAATATCGTTCCATTTGTACATTTACTCCCGTTTTATATCCAGTATTTACAACTGCACCGTCACAGCTTATGGCAACTAGTTGGCTTAGACAAAGACCTTGGGCATTCAAAAAACTCACGATTTCCTCCTGGATAGTTTTCCCAGTGCCTTCTTTTGGAGATACATACCCGATGAATTTCGATTCAGGCTCCCCCAGCATGGTTATATGCTCCTCTCTGAGAAGCATTGTTCTTGTTTGTCCCTGAACTAGTTTTTTCTTCAAAGTAATGTCCTGTTTGCCGTCATAGGATATACATCTGAGTAAATTCTCGGCTTTTGTTGCGGCTTCGGCCTGAGCCCTAAACTTAGAACGCTCTCGTGAAATTTTATTTTTGTCTATTACAAGATTATCGAAATATCCGATTATTTTTTCGGAAATGCGTTCTGAAAAATCTTCCTTCGCTTTCGTAACAACCACAACACGCAAGTCTTTTATTAGCATTGTTGCGAGCAATGATCCAAAGCGATCGGAAGTATCCGACCTATCCAATGCCATGGAATAGTTATGAAGTGACACGTCAGATACTTTCAAATTTTTAATTCTTACTTCACACGATTCATTGTCCTCACTTGAACTAGGCACATAATTCGTCACACTTGCAGTACTGTTGTCGTTATATTCGGACCAAACTTTGGAGGAAACTTCAGAGGAAACTTCGGAGAAAACTTCTCAATAGTCTTAGCCCGCACTGATCTTTAAAAAACAGTTTTGCTTTGCACGGAACTCTAATTTCACTAGGGCATCTACATTGCCGGTTGAGGTCTATGGCGCACTTACACTGTGATATTAAAAATATTTGATTCCATTCCTCGTTTTTATATCCACGCGGATGTTTTTTTATACTGTAGTAACTCTGAACGAGGCCCTTAAGGTTCCTACGGAGCGTAGATTTGGTGACAATAGGAATCTTTGCCTGCTGCCATAAGCTTGCAATTGTCTGCAAAACAACTGGCATATAGTCATAAAGACTTCGATTTTTTTGGGACACTTGAAGAACCATAATGTTTTAAAAATAAAAAATACTCAATAACACCACGTTTCGTCGGTAACTTTGTTCTGTCGATATCGCGTTTAAGAAAAACCATTTTTATCCGCACTCACTAATTTAACTTGTCCTAGTACTTTTTTGCTTTTAATATTCTAACAAGCTTTTCAATGTAAACTCTGTTCACTTTTAAAGTGAAGTAGTATTTTTCATCCAAATATATAATCAAATTAAATTTTTGTTCAAGTCAACAAAACACTATGTACATGTAATAAATATTGGAACTACTATAACTTCTTTGATTCTAAAGTTAGTCAAACAATTCAAAGGCAACATTGTCATGAATTTCGAAGCACTTTGCTTGGTGAAACAAAAAGGATATTTTAAGGACCTATACTACTACTATGTCAAAACTACTTCCGATCTCAAAAGGACATTAAAAGGATATATGCAGGGTCTCTAGACATAAATTTTGACATATCAATTTTTAAAATCGGATGTGAAATAAAAAAGTTACAATAAAAAAACCATTTGGGCTGTTTTTGTAAGGATAAAAAAAAAAATGTTTCGGGAACCCTCTGACCATAAGCTTCAATTTTAGGGGCGGTCTTTTGCAACTTTTTTTTTTCTATGGGACCGACCCGGGCTATTATATATGTATTTGCAGATTGCTATACATATGTATATTACTATTTATTATTAGGCCTTTCTACACGGCGACCTTTTACCAACAAATTGATACATTTTTATTCTATTGGGTTTTTACAGAAAATGAAAAAGCTCACATTGTAATCGAAAAACATCCGTTGCTGAATATGCAGAATACGACTTCCTGAATGTAGTCAAAGTAATAATCAATTATTATTTTGTCTTAAATAAAATGTACCCTGCAGAAATATCGCAGGCGTTAGAGTTTTTGATACGATTTTGCAATAAGAACTATCCGAATCAGACCCGAGATGCAAAAAAAAGCATAGATAGTTTGCAAAAAGTTAATAATCTTATTTAAAAATTTAGTAACGTAGAATATTTTTAATACTTTTAAACATCCGGTGATTGCCACCCAAAGTGATCCACCACTTTCAACACTTTGGTGCATTTGATTATTTTTCTTAGAAATGCAATAGTTTTGGCTTGAAGTGTATAAAAGTGTTTTATTTTCACAAATTCGTACCCTATATGGTTTTTTCCCACTTATTTATTTTGGTACTCTCGTTTCTGCCCTCACTTCTGTTCAATTTTAAAACTACCTTACATTTAAAAAGGAAATGTTATGCGAATGTCGGCTATATTTAAAGAGACGTCGACGTATTAAAAGACCAAGAAAATGGACATTATGGTATTGGAACTATCGTCAGAGATATGATTTTACTTTTCCAAAGTAGACTTGGATGGTAGGAACTATTTAAAGCTGAAACTACTGTAAATACGCCTTTATTTTAACGGTGAGAAGAAAAGGAATGTAGTACTTGTACTTTACTGTTATTTTGCTTTATTGGTTGCTTTTATTAGAAGTAAATTTTTCCGTGTGGAACAAAAATGAATTGCAACCCTACAAACCAGATACCGGTCAGCTATGTAGCTAAAAACTTGATTTCATTAATTTTTCAAACGGTGAAAAAAGTGGCTAATTTTGTTCAGGCCGTGTGAAGATTTTAACCACAACTGTTTTCCAAATTTCCAGCCTTCAAAAATTTCCCTTTCAAAAACTGGCTATTGTTTTGGCTAAGAAGTAGTTTATAATATGCTATGAAATGGTTTGTGTTTTGGATAAACTCTGGTGAAAAATATTCGTTCAGTTGGTTATTGTTTTGGCTAACATGTGGTGAAAATTACTTGTTGAATTGGTTATCGAAGTGGCAAACATATGGTTAATTTTATTAGCTGAATTGGTTAATGAAATACCAGTTATACTGGATGGAGCTCGATCTACTGCAACTGCAGAATATTGCCAATCCTGCCTTTTGGGTTGCAGAAAATTCGGGAGAAATTGCCTCTCGCAAGTAACAATCGTTTAAAATTGATGTTATTGTTCGGGCGATCTCAGACAGGATTGCTAAAAGCACAAACTAGACATACACAACTATGCCTACGCTGATACATAAATAACAAAGAAATGCGGAATGCATTCCTTACATTTGCAATCCGAGGCATGAAATACAGCGAATAAAAACAAAGGAATTAAAAGAGGAATAATTATTCCCAATAATAAAAGGGATAAGAACTGCAAATTTGCATTCCTTATTCCAGAAAATGGAATAAAGGCTGCAAACGAAATGACTGCAATTGAATTAATACCCTTCAGGCAAATGGTGGCAATTGGCGCCGAAATCTCAGAATAACCGGTGAAACCGGACCCGCTACTAGAACGACCTTTTGTGATGCACAAGGTGTGAATTGCCACTTCTTGCATCACCAAGAGTCACTCTAGTGATGAGTTCATATTTAACAGTGCAAATCGATAAACGCCAGTAGCGCCACCCGACGGTATCAACGCATTAAAGTGCCACTGAGCAGAGATACACAGCCTTAGTATAAGCGCAATAATATGGTGCTGCGCAGAGTTACACAGTCTGATGCAAAGATGACTAGATACGAAACTTCGCGCTCTCTGAGAGCGCTCAAAAAGTGATCATTTTTTATAACATTTTCCAATGATGCCAGTATGGTGAAAAGAAAATATGGGCATTTTGAGTAGCTTTTTAGGAATTTCGCAATTCCCACAGACCAAGAGGTGTGCAAAAAGGTGCTATCGAATTAATTTTTGAATTTTTCTTGCTCGGAACGTATAAAATGAGACAAGATATATTTGAAATAAAATATATGACATAATAAATAATTCATAATATAAAGTTAAAATTCCCAAGATATTTTAAAATAAGGTAAAATCCTAAATGATGTACATTTCGTAATGAAATAGAACATGGGAATGGAAATAACTCGATTTCAAATAAAAATAATTATAATTAAAATAAATATTTGCAACTAATACAAAAAGAAAAGGCGTATTGTTTGTATCTTGTAAGCTTTTTTTATTTTATACCTGTAAACCACTCAAATGCGTGAAAAAAATATAATATTCTACATATATTTTCTGCAGCTATTTCCTTAGATTGTACTATTTCATACTTTACGTATTTTTTCTCAATCGTGCGATATTTTAAGTTTATAGAAATGTTCACTTGTTTGATTTTCCCAAATTTGGTGCGTTTTTTGCTTTCTGGCTCCTCATTGTTTATGTATCTAATGTCAGATGGTCCTCGATTGTGTAGTATTGCCAACTAGCGCACACATAAAAAAGTAGGCAACACTGCATAATCGTGGACCGAAATGAGAGAGCGGGAGAGAGTTTCGTATCAAGTCATCTTTGGTCTGATGCCATATTGAAAACAAGTAAAAGCAATCTAGAGTGAAAAAGTTAAATTACATATAAAATGAAAAAGTTCCTGGGAAGTCGGCGTAATATAAAAAGGTTAGTGTGCAAAAAGAAAAAGGAGTTTATAGCGAAACTGGCCATGCCTCAGCTACCGGCAGAAACTGCGCCTATTCCGCTTGTTCTTGAAGAGCAAATCGTTGAGCCGGTAGCTGAATTGCAGAACCAGGAATCGTTTCGTGCCAAGGGATATTAGATGTTTAGTACCAATTACTGGAAAGTGCGTTGTAAAAAGTGTTTCTCCTGGACACTATTCCCATTTCGGTCTGGAAACCCAAATACTAAATGTTTTGCAAAATTGCAATCTATATAATGAAGTGATTTTTGACATAAATGTGGATGGAGTTCCCTTGTTTAAAAGTTCTAGGTTGCAGTTATGGCCAGTTCTTATGAAAATTATTAATTTTCAAAACATGGTGGTACTGCCCAGTGGTATTTATGTTGGAAAACAAAAACCGCATGACGTTGAGGAATATTTAGGGGATTTTGTTGAGGAGTTCAATCGTATTTCTGAAACTGGTATCATTGTAAATAATAGAAGAGTACGTATAACGTTACGAGTTCCCCTCCTCATATATGCAACTTCCACTCATTATACTCCGACCGACCCTTCTCTACCTCTTCTGCTTAACCGAAATAACCATCACTACTCCTCTCCTTTCGTCTTATAATATGTATGTTAATCCATGCCTTTCTATTTCTTATTTTTTCACTATTATTTCAATTTCACTCTCCTTTTTTCAGATTCCATTGACCATCAAAATAGCGTGGTAATGGCGACATTAGCAGAACACACTGTTCTTATCGAAAAACGGTTAATTCAAGAAAGTGAAATTTCGTCAATGGGGGACTTATTTCCTATTAAGGACGATTCCCAACTCAAACAGCTCGAGAGAAATATAAACAGCGAAAACAAACAATTTTATGTAAGTATGAAGTTTTTCATATATTTCTTAACATGTGCATACATACCTTGATTAACATTGAAAACAGTCCAAACGGTTTTCCGAAATTTTCTTTAGCTTTCATTAACTATGAGTATGAAAACCCAACTGGACTATTTTCAATATGAGTTTATTAGCATCCGATTAAATGTATAATTACTTTTTCAATTCAATAGGTAAACATCGTAAAAAAAATATTTGGAAAAAAAAATGAAAAAAAAATATTGACAACATTTTTCACCCAGAATTTTTATATAATTATAACGTAGACGGCAGTCATGGCAAAAAAAGCTTGAAGGAAGTAAAAAACGTATATGACGTAGTCAAAGGTTTGCAATATAACATTTTTCTAAACAATATATACTAACACAAATACTCTTTTCTTAAGATGCCGCTGCTTCTCTTTATGGCATAGAAGAGGGAGACGAAAAGCTGCGAAAGGCAATCCATTTGTCAAAAAAGCGTCAATTAAAAAGAACTCTGGGAAATAAGTCGCATGAGAGCAGCAACTAAATAGTTATAACCATAAGTTATACAATAACTATACCATAATACTATTCTATACTATACTATATAATAAATAATACAGTAACTTATAAGTTATACAAATGTTCTATAGTATTTTTTAGGTATAGATATATCTATATGCATATACACTAGTAAAAAGTAAAAGTAATTTTACCTATCCAAAAATGGTTGAAAATTACAAAAATATTCCTGAAAGCAGATTTATTCTGCCTAGTGTATATGTATAAAGATATATCTAAACCTAAAAAATAATATAGGTTTGAACACATAGTACATATGTATTACAAAATTATAAAAAATTACAAAAATATACCTGAAAGCAGATTTACATATTCTGCCTAGTATACTTATTCTACCTCGTATATATATAATACATGTAAATATAATAATTGAATAAAATGTTTATGTTTTGAAAATAGAAACTGGATACATATTTTTTGAACTATCATAAATCTGCCACAACAATCCTATCAAAGGACCAGTTCTTTCGACCCATCACTTGTCTGCCACTATAGTGCTATCAAAGGACCAGTTCTTTCGACCCATCACGGTTTTGCCCCAAAAGTCTCTATGCGGTGGCAATTGTCACCGCCAATGACAACTCCATGTTAAAGTTGCAGGTCGTTTTCATAGTAAAGGACCAGAACTGTGACAGGCGTCTTCCTTTTGTGACCGGTTTGTGATATATCACGTACCAGTCCTTTTGCCTGCAGGGTAATTACTAGTATATCCCGTGGTCGAAATTCGACCACCTTAAATTAGTTTAACTTATTAAATCCTCTGTTCGCATTTTTCTCCAGTACCCAATGCCTAGAGGCATAAATATTGGAGACATTTTTATTGCTGAAAATAATTATTTATAGTTGAGTTATTGAGAGTCGCTTTCATAAAAGCTCTAAAGGCGAGTAATTTGACAACTAACCAAAAAAATCCGTCCATTAAAGACCAGTAATCATTAATAGGAGATGGCAAAAACGGTACTTAGTAATGTTTGAAAGTCCACCATCAGACCCACCACTCCTTTCATATTCCGTCAATATTTCAATAAACAAAATTAAATTTCATGGACATATACCAACAACATAGTTAGACTTGTAATATATGTATATAATGGTCACATAGAATGATGCCATATCGAACAAAATTGGCCATATGGATTGAAACGAATGAAAGTTCATTTTGAGATTCCGTTATCTTCTTAATATTAGCCGGTTTCCAATTTGTTTTTTTTTTTTTGGTGATACAGACTGTTTTCTCAATTTTTCCTTTAGTTGTGGATTTTTTGAAGTCCGTTTAGCGGGAGAATATTACAACTTACACATATGATGGTTTTCTGGTTTCTTTCCTCAAATTCAACTCGGAAATTTTGAAAACACATATCTTAACTGGCCCAATTAGCCTAAATATGTAAGGATTCCGGTTATATGTCGACTCTTTTACAAATTAAAATTTTTAGGAAGAAAATAGTTGATGTCTTTAGGAAAATTAACGCGATTTCAAACTATTTCATGAATATAAAATTGAAGAAGCTACAAACTGTGTTTTTACTTTTTGTATATTAAATATGATATATTTCTTAAAAAAATATATATTGATAAATTGAAATAATTTTTTAGCTTTTTTTTCAAAAAATTTGGTTTTTTCACTCCAAAATAGATGTCATAAACAGAAAAATATTGAAATATTGGGTTATATGTCGACTCTTTTGCAAATAAAAATTTTTAGGAACAAAATAGTTGATGTCTTTAGGAAAATTAACGCGATTTCAAACTATTTCATGAATATAAAATTGAAGAACTACAAACTGCGTTTTTACTTTTTGTATATTAAATATAATATATTTCTTAAAAAATATATATTGATAAATTCAAATAATTTTTTAGCTTTTTTTTCAAAAAATTTGGTTTTTTCACTCGAAAATAGATGTCATAAACAGAAAAATATTGTAATAGTAGTTATATGTCGACTCTTTTACAAATGAAAATTTTTAGGAAGAAAATAGTTGATGTCTTTAGGAAAATTAACGCGATTTCAAACTATTTCATGAATATAAAATTGAAGAAGCTACAAACTGTGTTTTTACTTTTTGTATATTAAATATGATATATTTCTTAAAAATATATATTGATAAATTGAAATAATTTTTTAGCTTTTTTTTTCAAAAAATTTGGTTTTTTCACTCCAAAATAGATGTCATAAACAGAAAAATATTGAAATATTGGGTTATATGTCGACTCTTTTGCAAATAAAAATTTTTAGGAACAAAATAGTTGATGTCTTTAGGAAAATTAACGCGATTTCAAACTATTTCATGAATATAAAATTGAAGAACTACAAACTGCGTTTTTACTTTTTGTATATTAAATATAATATATTTCTTAAAAAATATATATTGATAAATTGAAATAATTTTTTAGCTTTTTTTTCAAAAAATTTGGTTTTTTCACTCGAAAATAGATGTCATAAACAGAAAAATATTGTAATAGTGGGTTATATGTCGACTCTTTTACAAATGAAAATTTTTAGGAAGAAAATAGTTGATGTCTTTAGGAAAATTAACGCGATTTCAAACTATATCATGAATATAAAATTGAAGAAGCTACAAACTGTGTTTTTACTTTTTGTATATTAAATATGATATATTTCTTAAAAAATATATGTATATTGATAAATTGAAATAAGTTTTTAGCTTTTTTTTTAAAAAAATTTGGTTTTTTCACTCCAAAATAGATGTCATAAACAGAAAAATATTAAAATATTTGGTTATATGTCGACTCTTTTGCAAATAAAAATTTTTAGGAACAAAATAGTTGATGTCTTTAGGAAAATTAACGCGATTTCTAATTATTTCGTAAATTTAAAATTGAAGAAGCTACAAACTGTGTTTTTACTTTTTCCATATTAAATATGATATATTTCTTAAAACATACAAATTGATAAATTGGAATAATTTTTTATATTTTTTCCAAAAATTTGGGTTTTTCACTCCAAGATAGATGTCATAAACAGAAAAATATTGGATTACAAATATAATAAATAAAAAAAAAATATAATAATAAGTTTTCGTATATTTTAAGGCAAATTCAATTTAGTAAAAAAAAAAAAAACTTAACCTGCCCTGAACACGTCCTTGAACATACGAACGCACGCATCATAGCCGGCACGCTCACCACCTGCGCCACTGCTGTATGTACAACAAAAAAGTCAGATACTGTAGTTAACCTTTGTCTTTTGGTGAAAACTTTTATGAATTATTACAAATTAATGAAGCATTTTTTGTTAAATATAATATGCCTATGCAAAGCTCCTGGCCCATGAAAACATATCAAAATATATAATAATTGGAGTTATGCATTGTTTTATGAGATTGATTGTATGGAAAAAATGTTAGCCTATTAATATATAGATAATGGTCACATAGAATGATGCCATATCGAACAAAATTGGCCATATGGATTGAAACGAATGAAAGTTCATTTTGAGATTCCGTTATCTTCTTAATATTAGCCGGTTTCCAATTTGTTTTTTTTTTTTTTTGGTGATACAGACTGTTTTCTCAATTTTTCCTTTAGTTGTGGATTTTTTGAAGTCCGTTTAGCGGGAGAATATTACAACTTACACATATGATGGTTTTCTGGTTTCTTTCCTCAAATTCAACTCGGAAATTTTGAAAACACATATCTTAACTGGCCCAATTAGCCTAAATATGTAAGGATTCCGGTTATATGTCGACTCTTTTACAAATTAAAATTTTTAGGAAGAAAATAGTTGATGTCTTTAGGAAAATTAACGCGATTTCAAACTATTTCATGAATATAAAATTGAAGAACTACAAACTGCGTTTTTACTTTTTGTATATTAAATATAATATATTTCTTAAAAAATATATATTGATAAATTGAAATAATTTTTTAGCTTTTTTTTTTCAAAAAATTTGGTTTTTTCACTCCAAAATAGATGTCATAAACAGAAAAATATTGAAATATTGGGTTATATGTCGACTCTTTTGCAAATAAAAATTTTTAGGAACAAAATAGTTGATGTATTTAGGAAAATTAACGCGATTTCAAACTATTTCATGAATATAAAATTGAAGAACTACAAACTGCGTTTTTACTTTTTGTATATTAAATATAATATATTTCTTAAAAAATATATATTGATAAATTCAAATAATTTTTTAGCTTTTTTTTCAAAAAATTTGGTTTTTTCACTCGAAAATAGATGTCATAAACAGAAAAATATTGTAATAGTAGTTATATGTCGACTCTTTTACAAATGAAAATTTTTAGGAAGAAAATAGTTGATGTCTTTAGGAAAATTAACGCGATTTCAAACTATTTCATGAATATAAAATTGAAGAAGCTACAAACTGTGTTTTTACTTTTTGTATATTAAATATGATATATTTCTTAAAAAATATATATTGATAAATTGAAATAATTTTTTAGCTTTTTTTTTTCAAAAAATTTGGTTTTTTCACTCCAAAATAGATGTCATAAACAGAAAAATATTGAAATATTGGGTTATATGTCGACTCTTTTGCAAATAAAAATTTTTAGGCACAAAATAGTTGATGTCTTTAGGAAAATTAACGCGATTTCAAACTATTTCATGAATATAAAATTGAAGAACTACAAACTGCGTTTTTACTTTTTGTATATTAAATATAATATATTTCTTAAAAAATATATATTGATAAATTGAAATAATTTTTTAGCTTTTTTTTCAAAAAATTTGGTTTTTTCACTCGAAAGTAGATGTCATAAACAGAAAAATATTGTAATAGTGGGTTATATGTCGACTCTTTTACAAATGAAAATTTTTAGGAAGAAAATAGTTGATGTCTTTAGGAAAATTAACGCGATTTCAAACTATATCATGAATATAAAATTGAAGAAGCTACAAACTGTGTTTTTACTTTTTGTATATTAAATATGATATATTTCTTAAAAAATATATGTATATTGATAAATTGAAATAAGTTTTTAGCTTTTTTTTTTTAAAAAAATTTGGTTTTTTCACTCCAAAATAGATGTCATAAACAGAAAAATATTAAAATATTTGGTTATATGTCGACTCTTTTGCAAATAAAAATTTTTAGGAACAAAATAGTTGATGTCTTTAGGAAAATTAACGCGATTTCTAATTATTTCGTAAATTTAAAATTGAAGAAGCTACAAACTGTGTTTTTACTTTTTCCATATTAAATATGATATATTTCTTAAAACATACAAATTGATAAATTGGAATAATTTTTTATATTTTTTCCAAAAATTTGGGTTTTTCACTCCAAGATAGATGTCATAAACAGAAAAATATTGGATTACAAATATAATAAATAAAAAAAAAATATAATAAAAAGTTTTCGTATATTTTAAGGCAAATTCAATTTAGTAAAAAAAAAAAAAACTTAACCTGCCCTGAACACGTCCTTGAACATACGAACGCACGCATCATAGCCGGCACGCTCACCACCTGCGCCACTGCTGTATGTACAACAAAAAAGTCAGATACTGTAGTTAACCTTTGTCTTTTGGTGAAAACTTTTATGAATTATTACAAATTAATGAAGCATTTTTTGTTAAATATAATATGCCTATGCAAAGCTCCTGGCCCATGAAAACATATCAAAATATATAATAATTGGAGTTATGCATTGTTTTATGAGATACACTCTGGCAATTGATTATATGGAAAAAATGTTAGCCTATTAATATATAGATAACTAGCAGATGCCCGCGACTTTGTCTGCGGAACTTACCTCATTTCAGTGGCTATATGTTTCTGAATACAAACTAAGGGATTTGTAATATCTATTTTACGCTATTTTAAATTGTTTATTCACAAAATTTCTTTATAAACAATGTTTTTTGTAGTATCATCCATTGATAAAATAAAGAGGTTATTCGGTTTAGTTACTCGAGAGCAAGCAACGTACAATTGGCCATGGGAGAAACAACTGCTCCTTAGGTCGACACCAACAGCATTAAGTGTCTGCCCCTGCGACTTATTAATGGTCATTGCAAAGAAAACGCTAACAGGAAACTGTATTCTTTTAAATTGGAAAGGGAAGTTGCTGGGTATAAGTGGTATACGTGGTATGAAAACAATCTCCCCTACACCACAGCCTGTTAAAATTTCTGCTTCAATAACGTGCGCTTGCATCTTGTGTACTTTAAGTCTCGTTCCGTTGCATACTTTTGGTGGCGTTAAATTTCTCAGGAGCATTATTGGAACACCGATTTTCAAAACGATTATATGTGCAGGTAAGCCGTTTGCAGTTAGTGAATTCAAAAATTCAACTCGATAGTTAGTTGCATCATCTTGATCGATTACAGTATTAATCGAGGTATATACTCTCTCATTTCCTTCGATTTGCGACATAATATTACTACTAATGGCCGCCGCCTACTCATTTTTGGGCGTTAAAATTGCTCGCTCGCAAAGCCAGTTATTCGGACGCTGTAATATTTGCGTAATATTATTGTACACAGAGTGAATGAGTTCAGCCTCTGTGTGGACAATTTTTCCGAGTGTCTTAGGTATTCTAATTTGGTTGCTTTCTTGGGTCAAGTACAATAGACTTCTCAGCTTTCTTCATTTTTTGGCAGAATCGGTTGTTTTTTATAAACCCTCTACAAAGAAGCTCCAATAAAGTACTTTTTTGGAAAATAGAAATCGGTTTAGACGTTTAGCCAGCAATCGCGGTAATACGAAAGACATTTCATTTTTATATACATATGTACACATATAGATAAGGTAAATTGATGAGAATTTGCATGTAATTAGAGTATTTTTTTAAATAATTTTGATTAATATGCTGACTTATTCGCCACCTAGTGGGACATTTTTTGTAATAGAGCTCTTCCTTCCAAAAGAAACATACGTGGTAAAAAGTACCAAAAACAGACCATAAATAGGGATTTTCTCAATATCTCGACTCTAGTGCCACCTATCGTGAAAATTTTTTGCCACACAATTGTTGATCATATATTAAACATACGTGCCAAATATGATTAAAATCGGACCATCGTATCCAAGGAACAAACTGCTAAATTTGAAAACAATCCTTTTAGTAGATTTTGAGCCAATTGATTACATAAAAACCCCCTACATTTTTATATATATAGATAAGGCAAACAGCTCTATGAAAAAGCTTTTGTATTATAATTTTTTTCTTGAATTCAGATGAATCTAAAATTCACTTTAAGCGGACACAGTCATCAACACTTTTGATATGATAGCTATATTCTATGAGCTTATTCTTGGGTCAGCCTTGGTCCACCTAATGGTCAATTTCTTGGAAACGGGTTCGCAGATGAACCTGAAAACTGTTCCTTGTGAAAACTCTCATCAACACCTTTAATTTGATACGCATATTGTTAAAATACATTTGGGGTCACCCCTGGTCCACATTTCGGTCAATAACTCAGGATTCCAGAAACTTTTTTTACTTTTTCTTTCTGAAGAACCTTCTCGGGGCACAAACAAATACAATAAAAAAAAATTTGTGAAATCGGTCCAGCTGTTCTCAATTGATGAGTTACTATACATTTTTCAATTTCACAGTGAACACAATACCGGTTTTAAATTTGCGTTTGAAAGAACCTGCGCATAAGAAAAAATATCACATAAAATTAATGGCGATGTATGTGAAAAATGACTTCCATTATTTTCCTGCTTTCCGACTTATTTTTATATTATACCAGGGTCACCCCTGGTCCTCATTTTTGGATATCTCGTAAGCTGGGTAGCATAGGGTCCTGAAAATCACCTCTTTTTTAAACACTCATCACACCTTTTATTCGACACCCATATCGTATAAAATCCTTCTAAGGTCACCAATGGTCCACATTTTGGTAGATATCTCGGAAAACGGGTCGCATAGGGTCTTGAAAATCACCTCTTTTTTAAATACTCCTCAATACCTTTTATTTGATACCCATATTGTAGAAAACCCGTCTGGGGTCACAACACCTGGTCCATATTTTGGGAAATACCTCGAATACGGGGTCTTATATGGGACTAATAACTACACCATGTTCAAGCGCTCGTCAACACCTTTCATTTGATACCCATATCGTACAAACACTTTCTGGAGTCACCCCTGGTCCACATTTTGTGGAATATCTCCAAAACCTTGCCGGTTTCTTATACTTTTTTTTGGCCACAAACCATGTTGGGCTCAATCAAAAACTACGTGCAAAATTTCGTTTAATTCGGTCTTGCCGTTCTGGAGTTATAGCGTCAGCAAGGAAAACAGGCTCCATTTCGAGCAAAATTCGGTGACATGTCATAGCCCCAAGTGGCAAAATCCCAAGTAAAAAAATTGGGATTATGACACTCTCTTGCTGTGTCATAATCCCAATTTTTTTACTTGGGACTTTGACACTGTAGACTGGGTGTCATAATCCCAAATAAAAATGAGACAAAATCCCAAATATGAAGCTTGGGAGATGTAAAATGAGATGAGCTATGAGACAAGCTCCAAGAGAGAAACAAAGAAAGGTGTTCTGCACATAAAAAACGTTGATGGGGCCTCGAATTGGGGATCTGACCCGGGTCAATTTTCGGTTTTTCACTAATAACTTTTCACAGAAACAAAATATTGCTTTTCCCCCATCGGATTATTGTTACGGAGGCCCGATCCACGTTTTTTATGTGCAGAACACCTTTCTGCGTAGGCGGCCTTCGCCCGCGCTTCAAAAAATAACCCTGGGCTACGCCATTCCAACTCCGGGTGTGTGCCATAGCCGTGGCTACCGCCACGGTGATGTCCTTCCGCGTGCCACGTTTCCCACTTTGGTTAACGTGAAATTTGTGTGTAACTATGCAATAAAATACAAAAAGAATTAGAATATTATTGTTTCATTAAAAAAATGAAAGGATATCTGAAATATATATATTTTTTCAATGCCATTTCTCAAAACATATCAATTATAAATTTATATATTATATTTGCTTACTGTTTCTGGCAAAAAACTTGAAAATAAATCTTGTAATAAAAGTATTGAACAGGCTTGAGTTTTTTTCTAATTTTTCAGCTCAAAGGTGTCAAAAACCCAATTGGGAGTATGACACTCCACTGCAGCGTCATATTCCCAAGTAAAAAAATTGGGATTATGACACTGCGGGGGGTGTGTCATAATCCCAATTTTTTTACTTGGGATTTTGTCATGGCACCCAAAATTCGCCATATGGATTGAAACGAATGAAAGTTCATTTTGAGATTCCGTCATCTTCTTAATATTAGCCGGTTTCCAAATTGTGTTTTTTTTTTGGTGATACAGACTGTTTTCTCAATTTTTCCTTTAGTTGTGGATTTTTTGAAGTCCGTTTAGCGGGAGAATATTACAACTTACACATATGATGGTTTTCTGGTTTCTTTCCTCAAATTCAACTCGGAAATTTTGAAAACACATATCTTAACTGGCCCAATTAGCCTAAATATGTAAGGATTCTGGTTATATGTCGACTCTTTTACAAATTAAAATTTTAAGGAAGAAAATAGTTGATGTCTTTAGGAAAATTAACACGATTTCAAACTATTTCATGAATATAAAATTGAAGAACTACAAACTGCGTTTTTACTTTTTGTATATTAAATATAATATATTTCTTAAAAAATATATATTGATATATTGAAATAATTTTTTAGCTTTTTTTTTCAAAAAATTTGGTTTTTTCACTCGAAAATAGATGTCATAAACAGAAAAATATTTAAATAGTGGGTTATATGTCGACTCTTTTACAAATGAAAATTTTTAGGAAGAAAATAGTTGATGTCTTTAGGAAAATTAACGCGATTTCAAACTATATCATGAATATAAAATTGAAGAAGCTACAAACTGTGTTTTTACTTTTTGTATATTAAATATAATATATTTCTTAAAAAATATATGTATATTGATAAATTGAAATAAGTTTTTAGCTTTTTTTTTTTTAAATTTGGTTTTTTCACTCGAAAATAGATGTCATAAACAGAAAAATATTAAAATATTGGGTTATATGTCGACTCTTTTGCAAATAAAAATTTTTAGGAACAAAATAGTTGATGTCTTTAGGAAAATTAACGCGATTTCTAATTATTTCGTAAATTCAAACTGTGTTTTTACTTTTTCCATATTAAATATGGTATATTTCTTAAAACATATAAATTGATAAATTGGAATAATTTTTTATATTTTTTCAAAAAATTTGGGTTTTTCACTCCAAGATAGATGTCATAAACAGAAAAATATTGGATTACAAATATAATAAATAAAAAAAAATATAATAAAAAGTTTTCGTATATTTTAAGGCAAATTCAATTTAGTAAAAAAAAAAAAAAACTTAACCTGCCCTGAACACGTCCTTGAACATACGAACGCACGCATCATAGCCGGCACGCTCACAACCTGCGCCACTGCTGTATGTACAACAAAAAAGTCAGATACTGTAGTTAACCTTTGTCTTTTGGTGAAAACTTTTATGAATTATTACAAATTAATGAAGCATTTTTTGTTTTTTGGCCCATGAAAACATATCAAAATATATAATAATTGGAGTTATGCATTGTTTTATGAGATACACTCTGGCAATTGATTGTATGGAAAAAATGTTAGCCTATTAATATATAGATTCCCAAAGGGATGCATTCCTTGAAAACTCATGTAGCCACAATGAAAAATAAATAAACATCTTAAGAACTAGTATGTACATAATTAAACACTGGTCCGTGGGCCCTCAACTTTTATCAGCCAGACTCCTTTAACCGGAAAATTGAGAAATCCGTTCAGGTGATTTCAGCAAAAACAAAGTTCTGCAAGAAGAATAGCACAATCATAATTTGGGTAGTATGTATAATATATCAAATGAACTCTTACCTGTATTTAAATTATTTTATCGTGCAGCTGTATCTCGTTAGTGTTTTACAGCCAATGATATGCTTCTAAATAAGATAAATCCTATAAAATATTAGAATTTTTAAAATATTTTGCGCTTACCTTTTTCATTTTACACAAAAAGTATTTGACAAATAAAAATTTATTTATGAAGACAGCCGTGGTATTTCCAGTGTTTGGGAAATTTTTCAAACAAGAATGTGTATGTATTGGTAATTTTGGGATTTGTGGTTAGCAGTGGTTTGTAGGGAGGGATATTAATATTGATAAATGATTGTATAGGAAAGTGTATAGTTACAAAAAAAATCATTGGTAATCGTTTACGTGGGGTACCGAGCGCTAATATGCGTCCAAAAATGTCGGGATAGGTATCAAAAGACGCGTTTCTGTCCCAGGAGCATGAATTAAAGTCCGCGCAAAATGACCCGGCTACCGCCACGGTGATGTCCTTCCGCGTGCCACTCTTTTCTCACAGGGTAATGTGATTACAACAGCCACATAAAAATGACAGAAAATTCTGAACTTTATTTGCAAATATCTCGCAAACTACTAAAAATATTGGTTCAGCGGAGTTATATTCATGCTCCTGGGACCAAAGCGCGTCTCCTGATACATATCTCAACATTTTTGGTTGTTTATTAGCGCTCGGTACCCCACGTAAACGATTACCAAATCATTTTATTGAAACAAATTGCTGGTAAACGTTTCTATGTAAGCAGAGGGCTTAGTACTCTGAAAAAAAAAATCCACATTAAATCCAAATACTTTACGTTGAAAAATTACATTCAAGCAAAAGTATTTGTTTCAACAGCAAAGTATTTACATAAAATACTTTGCTCTTAATTCAACAACTTTTTTTAAATACGGCACTGTTGTTTTAAATGCGTGCTCGCTTTTAAAAATTCTCTTAACACAATCAAATGTAAAAGTATTTATTTCAAATGTTTCGTATTTAAATTTCATTTGATTAACTGTTTTTAAATGCAAACGTATTTGCTTTAACAATTTCGCGTTTAATTCCGCATTTAAGTTTACCGTTATACCATAAAGTTTTCATTTACATATTATCTTTCACACGGAACTTATTTGGCGGTGTTATAATAAATTATTTTTGGGATTTCAGCTAAAGGTAAGTAATATAAATATTAATTTTTAGCAAAAATGTTTATTCTAACATATAATTTGTGTATGTAGGTTAGTGTATATTCAGAATCGTTGAAGGCAACATATTTGAACAGAGTGGAGATTTTACATTATTTCAAAGGTATGTACATATATACAAATTTATTACAATAAAAATGTTTATTCAAAAACACTTTTGCAGTTATGAGTGAGGAATTAATACCATCTACGCCTACTGATATTTCATTATTTTCCGAGCAAACTCCGCTTGAAGATGAGTCCACTACATCAAAAAAAGACAATGAGGCAGTAATCATATTGAACACCGATTTACAGCTATACGTTTTGTTGTGCTCTTGGGGTTTGTCGGCTGATTCATTAATACAGTTCGATCAGTGTGGGGTAAAGAGTATGGACATTTTGAAGATGATACACTCTCACGACATTGATGAAATCCTCAATACAAGAGAGCTCATAGCTGACAAAATTAAATTCAGGTATCATCTTCAAAATTGGCGTTTGCAAAATAATGTAAGTAAATGATTGTTTACTTTTGTTTTTGTTTATTAATATACGTTTACATATTCCTAGTTTGATATGCTTACATGCTGCAGTGGTGCAAGCACAACATTTTGAAAGATACCGTCGATGGTAATGATATTGTTAAGAAATACGAAAACTTGAATTGCCTCCAAGTAGTGCGTATTGTTGTAGATAATTACATTAAACGGGATATCAAAATGACTCCGGCTACAATGAAAAATGTAGCAAACCAGATTGTCAAGCTCTTTCCAACCGAACAGGAATCGGTGTACTATATACCCAGAACAAACAAAAAAAACGCTACCGGAAAACTGTATGATAGATATTTTAATAGCTTGCATAAGAGAAAGTCTCAGCAGAAAAATGACACTCCATAAAAAATTAGCAAAACTGTTGTTATAAACAATGAGGTTCCGGAAAAATCGGATGCAACTAAACAATGGTTACAACATAATATCCCTGAAGATATATGTGAATTGTGGAAAGAAACTTCAGAGGAGAGAATGAGAGAACATAAAAGTGGTATACAAGATTTATTGAAGGAATGGCCACGATATTGCGATTCCAATGGATACCAACTGATTGATATTGATTTTGGCACAATGTTTCCTGGTAAATCAGATCTGATGTTTAACAAAATTGACAGCATGCAGGAAACAATAAGTATGTATTTATCTTTATGTTAAATAAATAAGATTTTCATTGAAAAGTTAATTCAAATTCCAATTTTTATTTCCCATGGTAGAGATGGGCATATTGCTTAAATTCTGAGTGTACTCATAGTAACAAAACTACTATGTGTGATTGCACTCAAAAATTAGTGCAATATGCCCATCTCTGGTCCACTGTGAAGTGTGGGGGGTTTGGGGGTGGGGGAGTGAACCATAAAAGAACAAATGCGATCACATTTAGTTTAACAGCAAAAACTGTTAACCGCAAATACTTTCACTGTCAAAACAAATGCGGAAGTAGTTGCTGCAACAGTGCTCCGCATTTCGATTAAAAGTTTTCCAGTGTTAATTTAAAAATGCTGCGTGTTTGCCGCGACAAGTGCTCGCGCTTTTAAAACGAATGCGAAAGGTATTTGGGCACGATTCTACTGCGAAAATATTTGTGGCAAATGTAAAAATATTTGGATTTACTACTTTTTTTTTTCAGAGTAGACTTGGGTTAAAATGCATTAGGTATCTATATATTAATAGGCTAACATTTTTTCCACACAATCAATTGCCAGAGTGTATCTCATAAAAACATGCATAATTCCAGTTATTATATATTTTGGTCTCTTTTCATGGGCCAGGTATATTATATTTAACAAAAAATGCTTCATTAATTTGTAATAATTCATAAAACTTTTCACCAAAAGACAAAGCTGTTAACTACAGTTTCTGACTGTTTTACTGTACATACAGCAGTGGCGCAGGTGGTAAGCGTGCAGGCTATGATGCGTGCGTTTGCAGGTTCAGGGCAGGTTATGTTTTTTTTTCTTTTTACTAAATTGAATTTGCCTTTAAACATATGACAACTTTTTATCATAATATTCTTTTTTTACATTTATCATATTTGTAACCCAATACTTCAATATTTTTTCGTTTATGACCTCTATCTTGGAGTGAAAAAATGAATTTTTTGGAAAAAACTATTCCAATTTATCATTATTTCTCTTTTTATTTTTTTTTTTTAAGAAATCTATCATATTTAATACACAAAAAGTAAAAACACAGTTTGTAGCTTCTTTAATTTTATATTTACGACATCATAAAGACATCAACTAATTTCTTCCTAAAAATTTTAATTTGTAAAGTAGTCGACATATAATCGCAATCCTTATATTTGTATCCTAATATTTTTCTGTTGATGACATCTTTCTTGGAGTGAAAAAATCAAATTTTTTGAAAAAAAAGCTAAAAAATTATTCCAACTTATCATTATTTCTCTTTTTATTTTTTTTTTTAAGAAATAAATCGTATTTAATATACAAAAAGTAAAAACACAGTTTGTAGCTTCTTCAATTTTATATTTACGAAGTACAGTAGAATCGCGAAAAAGTTAACCAAACCGTTCCAAGGGTGTTTTACTTTTCCGAAATATTAACTTTTCCAAAGGGTTCTCGAATTTGAAAAAAAACACGGAAATAAACATAATTTTGGGAATATAATACGTTCAATTTATTTGCATGACTCACTTTTACTCGTAACAAAACAGAAACTTAGATTTAGTTTGTACTTTTTCACATTTTACATACATATATATACATATTAATTTGTAAGGGCTGGTTTAAAGAAGCGGTCGAGACTTGTTTGTTTCTTTTGTTTTGTGTAATAGCTCCTGACAATTTTCGTGCGCATATTAATAAGATCTGATATCTGATTTGCATCGATTTGCCAATCGATTTCCACGAATACCTTCATCGATTTTTCTTAAAATCTCAGCTTTTTGATGCAAATTTAATCTGATTTGCAATGATTTTTTCTGCTTAGTTGACATTTTTTAACACACTAACTATAAACAACTCACAAGCTCAAACGTTCATGGCAAACTACGTATGTACCAACCAACACGGACAATAATTTTTTACATACAAATTCGGGGAATACATAGCAATAAGGGGAATACCCGAGCTTGTTTTTCTTGCCAAACAAACGGTTGGGTTTGGAAAAATAGATAAGCTCGAAAAAGTTAACGAAAAGTTAACTTTTTAGAGCGGTACGTGGACGCTCAAAATCGGTCAACTTAGCCGAAGGTTCAACTTTCTCGCGAGTTAACTTTTGCGCGATTCTACTGTAGTTAGAAATCGCGTTAATTCTCCTAAAGGCATGAACTATTTTCTTCCTTAAAAATTTTATTTGTAAAAGAGTCGACATATAACCGGAATCCTTACATATTTAGGCTAAATTGGGCCTGTTAAGATATGTGTTTTCAATATTTCTGAGTTAAAGTTGACGAAAAAAACTAGAAAACCATCATATTTTGAAGTTGCAATATTCTCCCGCTATACGGACTGTCTTTATATAAAAAAAAAAAAACAAAAAAACACAATTTGGTAACCAACATATTTTGCAGGGAAATTACTAAAATTTTCAGAACACATACAGTACATACTTATATATGTAGTTTTATGCATTTTTTTAAGGAATTTGCTTTTTCTTAATTGATATAGGACTAAGAGTAACCACAACACAATATGTACTTACATAGTTTTATGCATTTTTTTAATGAATTTGCTTTTTTCTAATTGATATAGGACTAATGGTTAAGTTATATGCACAGCGTTAATAAATACATATAGCTATATACATATATAAGTTGAGGTCATAGTATGTATGTATATATCACAAAAAATTATTGAAATGATATAAAAGTCAATATAAAATGTACTTATCTCGCAAAAGTTAACTCTCATAAAAGTAAAACCTTCGGTTAAGTTAACCAATTTTGAGCGTCAACGTAGCGCTCCAAAAAGTTAAGTATTGGTTAAATTTTTCGAGCTTATTCTTTTTATTAATACAACCGTTGGTTTGGTAAGAAAAACAAGCGCGGGTATTCCCCTTTTTGCTATGTCTTCCCCGAATTATTATGTAAAATATTGTTGGCGGTGTTGCGGGCATATACATATGTAGTTCGTCATGAACGCATTCATACTTAGATGTATTTATGTATGTATGCTAACTCTGTACAACAGTACTAATTAAATCTAAATGACTAAAAGGAAGTCATGCAAATAAATGTAACGAATTATATCACTAAAATTATGTTCATTACCGTATTTTTTTTTTTTTCAAATTTGGGAAACGTTTGGTAAAGTAAATATTTCGGAAAAGTAAAATACCCTTGGGACCTTTTGGTTAACTTTTCCGAGATTCTACTGTATATCGAAATTGTTGAGCAAAACACCCTAAAAAATCTAACATGCGAATAGGCCGGTTCGTATTGAGAACTTCAAAATAAACGCAAAATTCATTTTTAATAAAAAATATGTATATGTAACAAAATCCTAACGGTAAAATGTTTTCATTCTCGCATTGAGGGTATTTCATTTGCTCTAACATTAACAAATTGAGTAAACTATACACTTGCGTCGGCGCGTCTGTCCAATTTCATCTCACCAAAATCTTGGCAAATGATTGGAAGATTACCCAATATCAAAAATTTGTTAAAAACTTTCTGCCTTAGAATTTGTTTCAATGAGGGCGTTATTGGATATATAATAACGGAATATTGAATGCAATTTTTAAATAGAGAGTTTTATTTTTTAGTAGAACAATATTATTAATAGTCTCTGCTATTCATGTAATTCAAACTTTTAATTCTTTTTTAAATCCGCAATCAAACTTCTATTTTTTGCTAAATTCTGTAATAAAAATGAGATTCGAAGGTTATCGTGGTCACTATTTTCGGTTAGTTCTTTAGATGCATCCTAAAACATTTGTTTTACAAATATCTCGCATGTTTTGCTGCAAAAAATAGGTCAAAGGTACCATATTACTGGAAAATTCGACAAAAGCTTTGTTTTAATTTTTTTTATTTATTTTTATTTTTCTTAAAAACGCAATCAAACTTCTATATTTGTTAAAATTCTATGTATAATGAAAATGAGATTCGAAGTCATTAGCGACCACTATTTTCGGCCGGGTACTTATGTATATGCAACCTAAAATCCTGAAAAAGCTGTGTGTTTATATTTAAATGTAAACTTTAACTGTTCATAAAACTCCAATAAAAAAAGGGGTTCCAAAGCACCCATGACCACCTTATAATTCAAAATTTTAAGTAAAAAGAAAGAGTAGTCAAATTAGGTGAGAGCGTTGTTGAGTCGGATTTGCTAAAAGGAATTTGTAATATGCTCCCAGTAAATGGATTACAAAAAATACTGCCTGTATACTAACAACGAAAAAATTACAATGTGGAAACCATGTCTAAACGGAGGGCATCTGTGGCTTTGAGATTGCGAATTACAACCGCATGCAACGAAAATGAAAAAAATGAAAGAAATAATTACAGGTTATGTCGTTACAATCAATTGCCAGAGTGTATCTCATAAAAACATAATGCATAATTCCAATTATTATATATTTTGGTCTCTTTTCATGGGCCAGGCATATTATATTTAACAAAAAATGCTTCATTAATTTGTAATAATTCATAAAAGTTTTCACCAAAAGACAAAGCTGTCAACTACAGTTTCTGACTGTTTCACTATAACGTATGGTGAATGAAATCCGAACAAACGCATTGTAGTAAAATTTAAATACGAAACAAAATTTTTTTAATATGAAGGTAATTTATTATTATTTGTATATACACATGTTTAATTTATAAAAATGTATTTGCTCCATTACGGTTTGCTTTCCTTATTTTGTCGGGCAATTTTCTCATAGACTCTTGAATTCCTTTGTATCGATTTCCTTCAGCTCTTTTTTAATTTTATTAACTAAGCAAGTGGTATTTTTAGCAGTGTATCCTTTGCCGTATAAACGCCTCTTCAAATTTGACCAAAACGTTTCAATTGGCCTCAATTGGGGTACGTTTGGGAGGTTAGATTGTTTAGGTAAAAACTCAATCCCACGGTTATCCAACTCCATAAGAGTCCTTTTGGCATAGTGTGAAGATGCCAAATCCGGCCAGAATACTATTTTATCTCTTTTATGGATTTTTTTAATAAATTTATGAAGCTCTGGAATACATTTCTCTACATAAGTCTGAGCAGAAACTGCTAAGCCACCTTTGAAAAATACGGGTTCACTTATTCCTCGCTCACTGATTGTTAGCCACAGCAAAACTTTACCAGGGAACTTAGTTTTTTGTATATATTTCACTTCGTTGGTTGCTTTGTGTTTTTCAGACTCGAAGTAATGTTTTGGTTGCCATTCGTTCCCTTCTACTGTGAAGTAGCTCTCGTCATCCATAACACATTTGTAAGTCTAAGACGTGGCAAAATATTTTTCGGAAAGTAAACGCAACCTAGATTTAATTATTTTTTCCTGCTTTTCCGTAGTAGCTGGTTTCGTAATTCTTTTTTTTTTTGTATTTTCATGCCTTCTAAATAGTTTTTATACCTAGTAGTGTCGCACACAAGGTATATTAACTTCATTCGCCTAACGGTAGTATGTAACGGCATAAACGAATCGAGATAGATATTGACTTATGTATATCAAAATGTTCAGGAGGAAAAGAGAAATTGATTGAGCCATGTCCGTCCGTCCGTCCGTCCGTCTGTGAACACGATAACTTGAGTAAATCTTAAGATATCTCAATGAAACTTTGTATGCAGGTTCCTTTTTACTTATATCTGAACGCTATTGAAAATAGGCAAAATCGGTTAAAAGCCACGCCCACTTTCTATATATATAATATTTTCGAAAATACAAAAAGAGTGATTATTCAGTACATAATACACCTATAAGGATAAAATTTGGTGTATACCTTAGCGTTAAGGCAAAAAATAAATTTCTGAAGAAATTTTTAAAAAAGGGCGTGGCACCGCCCATTTTTGATTAAGTCAAATTTGGAAATATTATTAATCATAAATGAAACACCGCTCAAGATAGCAAAATAAAATTCAGCACACATATTTCTATTAATACAGGCAATATTTCGAAAAAAAATTAGCGAAATCGGATTAGGTCCACGCCCAATTTTATACGAAAGATTTCGAAAAGGATCATGGATATATTGAATATGCTATAACTTTGCTAAAACTATCATTTCTATTTCACCTCTAAAGTGTTCGCGGGCAAAGAAAGTCGAAAGCACAAAATTTTTGGAAAATGGGCGTGGCCCCGCCCCTTTATGGGGGATTATTCCACAAAACTTTCCATGCCATAACTCCGGTAAAAATTGACTTATTGAAACGATATTTAGAGAAAGTGTTCAACATATAAAGCTAACTCTTTGCTGAAAAAATAAACAAAATCGGTGAACGGACACGCCCACTTTTTGAACATAGTTCTAAAAAATTTCTTCGTAAAATTAAAATCGCGATATTTCCATAATTATATAAGTTATATAAATAAGATTTTACACACATAATAGCCTTTTTAAACAAAACTAAACTGTAAACAAATTTTGTGGATTTTGGTGAAGTAGGCGTGGCGCCGCCCACTTTTTAGCATAAAAGCTCTGCTATTTTCAAAAGCGATTGCTTGGAATTTCAAGAATGTATTTCAATGAAATTTAGTGAGATACTTCCCAATAGTATGTAGTATACTCCTGCCAAAAATTACGCAAATCGAATAACAAACAAGGAAGATTTACGGGCAAGTAGTTAACACCCTACTGCCTTTTTTTTTTAATTTTTTTTATTTTCATACCTTTCATGAACATGAGGAAAGCTATTTATATTTTGTTATTTAGTGATAATTGAATTTACCACTCACAAAAGAAGTGTTTTTAATCGAAAACAATCAGTTGCCTTAATAACAACTTTTCCGTTATTAAAATAGACCTGAGTAAATTGGGATACCAAAACAGATCACTACTAGGTATTTAATGTTCGGTTACACCCGAACTTAGACTTCCTTACTAGTTAATAGTATTTTTATCAATATTGTATTTTCGTCCCAGCTGACGATACGATTTTGCTTTTCGACCCACTGTATCTGCCTTCAACTTTTCACAAACTTTGCTATCTTGTAAAACACATTTTTTTCCAGAACCTTTTTTTCGCGCTATTTTTTTCTTATCTCTGAATAGTTGAATATATTTATAAATGGAAGTTTTTTAAATCCCATGTTTTTAAAATGGTGAAAAATTGCACTTTTTCTTTCATCAGGATTATTTTCACAAAATTTCCAAACTAATTCGCGGCGTTGTAACTCGTTTAACGACATTTTGACAATTAAATGCATGCACATCGAAAAAAAAACTATGCGACCACATGCAGTAGATATGCCGTTAGATTTTTGCATTGGAAGATGTTTTTGGAAATTTACTGTTATTTTGTGTTTGCTTTCACAAAATATGTTCGGATTTCATTCACCATACGTTACATGCAGCAGTGGCGCAGGTGGTAAGCGTGCAGGCTATGATGCGTTCGTTTGCAGGTTCAGGGCAGGTTAAGTTTTTTCTTTTCTTTTTACTACATTGAATTTGCCTTTAAACATATGAAAACTTTTTATCATAATACGATAAGGGACGACGGAAATTCGTTCTAATATAAATCCTATCATAATATTCTTTTTTTACATTTATCATATTTGTAACCCAATACTTCAATATTTTTTCGTTTATGACCTCTATCTTGGAGTGAAAAAATCAAATTTTTTGGAAAAAAGCTAAAAAATTATTCCAATTTATCATTATTTCTATTTTTATTTTTTTTTAATATATCATATTTAATATACAAAAAGTAAAAACACAGTTTGTAGCTTCTTCAATTTTATATTTACGAACTAGTTAGAAATCGCGTTAATTTTCCTGAAGACATCAACTATTTCCGTCCTTAAAATTTTTATTTGTAAAATAGTCTACATATAATCGGAATCCTTACATATCTAGGCTAAATTGGGCCAGTTAAGATATCTGTTTTCAATATTTCTGAGTTGAAGTTGACGAAAAAATATTTTGAAGATGCAATATTCTCCCGCTATAACGACTTCAAAAAATCCACAACTAAAGGAAAAATTGAGAAAACTGTCTTTATATCCAAAAAAAAACACAATTTGGAAACCGGCTAATGTTAAGTTAGCGGAATCTCAAAATGAACGTTCGTTCGTTTCAATCCATATGGCTATGTGTGTATGTATATTCTTAGCGGTGGAAATCTTTGCTAAACCTTTAGCGCTTAGGTATAGCATTTGACATGATTTATTTATGTGTAACAATATCGCATGTGTAATGGTCTCGGGTGGGACGCGTGCGTTCCATGGTTCGAGCCCAGCTTCGGACATACAATTTTTTTTTCCTTTTTCATATTGACTATTTTTTTTTGCAGGGAAATTACTAAAATTTATCAGAACACATACAGTACATACTTATATAGGTAGTTTTATGCATTTTTTTAAGGAATTACCTTTTTCCTCATTGATATAGGACTAAGGGTAACCATAACACAATATGTACTTACATAGTTTTATGCATTTTTTTAAGGAATTTGCTTTTTTCTAATTGATATAGGACTAAGGGCAAAGTTATATGCACAGCTTTAATAAATACATATAGCCAGGGTTCGAATTTGCACGCACGTGCGCAGCACATTTGTATATTTTTCGCTCTTGCTCATGTGCTATGTGCTACCAGAAAAATTTTGTAGCGCACAGCTCACGTGTGTGCTGATACGAATTAGGCACATGCACACGTGTGTGCTTTTATATAAAATATTTATGCACGAGCTCTCGTGCTGAGTGTAGAAAAAACTTTCAGTTGTACACGCACGTTTCTATTTCAAAAACAAAACACACACATTTTTCACTGCCATATAAAAATCAATAGAAAAATTTGACAGCAAACAAAATAAAAAAACACGCGCATGAGTATGTGCTTTTATATTTTCAATAAAAAACACACACACGTGCCAGTGCTATGTTTCAAACTGCACACACACGTGATGTGTGCTTAATATTTTTTTTAAAAGCACAGCTCATGTGCATGAGCTAAAAATTTTGGTGAGCATTTTTTTGCACGCGTGTGTGTGCTGTGTGCGTGCGTGCAAATTCGAACCCTGCATATAGCTATATATATAAGTTGAGGTCATAGTATATATGTATAAATATATCACAAAAAATTATCAAAATGATATAAAAGTCAAAATAAAATGTACTTTTTTTTTAATCTAACCGTTGGTTTGGTAAGAAAAGCAAGCGCGGGAATCCCCTTTTTGCTATGTCTTCCCCGAATTATTATGTAAAATATTGTTGGCGGTGTTGCGGGAATATACATATGTAGTTGGTCATGAACGCATTCATATTTATGGTTCAGTTAAGCTTGCATAGCAGGGCATAGCATAGCAATACACAGCACGTAAAAGAAAATGTTGATTATACTTCGCACAACGCACAGCCCCTCAAAATCGGATATTCGCGAAACATACAGAATTTCATGAGCTCGCACACATTCTTTCAGCTTTTCTTCTTCCATTACAACGCTTTTATTTGTTTTTTACTAAAATTTATAAGAATAACAAGCAAAAGCTTTGACAGTAGGTATGTTAAGTTACATAGAGATCAAAATTCAACAGACTTCTATGCCATGCTCTGGGTTGCCATGCGTTGTATAACCGAATACATGTAAAACCCATGTAACAGATATCGAAAATGACAGAACCCATGCAATGTATTGCCATGCTATGCAAGCATAACTGAACCATTAGATGTATTTATGTATGTTAATTCTGTACAACAGTACTAATCTAAGGTAAGTGGCTATAATTCCGTGGTAGTACCTTATTCCGTGGTATTTCGATTTTTTATGCCAAATAAGGAATTAGAAGAAATTTTAGTTAAATTAAAAATGCAATTATAAAGATCTATCTTTAAGAGATACAAATCGATATACTTTTTTGTTTTCTAGGCTATATTTATTTTATATGACACGATCAAAAGTTGTTAGTCTAGAGAAAAAGTGTTTTGTATGACCGTGTCTTAAGCAAAATGTTAAGGAGTCCAATGAAAATTCTTAAGGCTGTAAAATTTTAACCGTATAGTTTTGTTTCATAATTATTACATTTAGGTGCTCAATGAACATTTATTAACTATTTCTTATAACCACCATATACATTGAAATAGTTTTTTTTTACTGTTAATTCATTATTTCTGATCCACGGAATTAGGTACACATTTCGTTTTTCAATGTACGTAATTCCGTGGGTACCACGGAATTGAGGTAATTTAACACTTTTTGCTCTTTATTATAGTAAACTTTTTATAAGAAACCCTACTCCAAAAAGTCGTTTAATCATTAAATAAAGCCCCAAAGAAGATCTTGACGTAATTCCGTGGTATAATTTTATTCACCTGTTCGTGAATATATGACCTGGAAAAATCTGTGGCACACAATATTTTAACGAAATGTTGACATTATTGAATTTTTATTTTTTCGATATTTTCTAATAAAGACTAAAAATGAAGCTTTTAAGTTCCCTACCGTTATTTTGAATGCATATTTGTAATAAAAAATAGAAATAATAATAAAATTATTGATTTGCCCTTTAAATCGCTACCACGGATTTATGTACCACTAAATTGTACAATGTCCCTTATACCGTGGTATGCTACGCATTGACGTTGCAGTAGCTAGACGAAAGACGAGTAGAAAAAAATAAAAAAATTCAAAAAATATTGTCAGTTTTTTGGGAAAAATTGATAATTGGAGAAAAATTACAAAGGAAAAATCAATAGCGATGGATAGGATTACATGTTTCAGAGTTTCCAGGCTCATCATCAGATCCCTTTTCGGACACTGGGATGCGAACCAGTGTCTGCACCAAAGCCGCTGTTAGAACATTCTAACACTAAGCTATGATGCCCTGTGACGTCACAATGCACTTATCTCCACTTCAATTAATTCCCTTTTGTTTGTTTGTTCTTGCCAACAGTATACACAAAATTTCTTAAGATATGCGTCTGTATGTTATGATGTGTGTTGGTCTTGTTGTTTGTACATATTTACATATGTACGAAAACCCGTGCTATGGTTTCAATGTTAGGGACATCTGAGTTAGTCAATAATTTTAATTCTTATAAAAATATTATTTGTTATTTTCGAATTTTGGCAATTGGAAATTAAACAAAATTAATCAATTAAATAGGAACAATTCGATTTTCAGGTTTAACTTTTTTGTTTCAACGTGGGAGGAGTACAAAGTCAGAAAAATCCTTAGTACCACGGAATTATAGCCATTTACCTTATATCTATATATATAAAAATAAGTCCCCGTATATGTATGTACGTCGCCGAACTACTCATAAACGCGTAGTGCGATTTCAACCAAACTTATACACTACGAGGGCAGTGGTCCATTTATGGTTTATATGAAGTTTCAAGACCCTATGCGACCCGTTTTCCGAGATATCGACCAAAATATGGACCAGGGGTGACCCTAGAAGGTGTTTACACAATATGGGTATCGAATAAAAGGTGTTGATGAGGGTTTTAACAGGAAGTGGTTCAAAGTCCCATGTGGGTCCCTGTTTCCGAGATATCGACCAAAATGTGGACCTGGCGTGACTCTAAAGAGTGTTTACACAATATGGGTACCAAATGAAAGGTGTTGATGAGGGTTTTAACAGGAAGTGGTTCAAAGTCCCATATGGGACCCCGTTTCCGAGATATCGACCAAAATGTGGACCAGGTGTGACTCTAAAAAGTGTTTTCTCAATATGGGTACCAAATGAAAGGTGTTGATGAGGGTTTTAACAGGAAGTGGTTCAAAGTCCCATATGGGACCCCATTTCTGAGATATTCACCAAAATGTGGACCAGGTGTGACTCTAAAAAGTGTTTTCTCAATATGGGTACCAAATGAAAGGTGTTAATGAGGGGTTTAAGAGGAAGTGGTTCAAAGTCCCATATGGGACCCCGTTTCCGAGATATCGACCAAAATGTGGACCAGGCGTGACTCTAAAAAGTGTTTGCACAACATGGTACCAAATGAAAGGTGTTGTTGAGGGTTTTAATAGGAAGTGGTTCAAAATCCAATATGGGACCCCATTTCTGAGATATTCACCAAAATGTGGACCAGGTGTGACTCTAAAAAGTGTTTGCGCAATATGGTACCAAATGGAAGGTGTTGATGAGGGTTTTAATAGTAAGTGGTTCAAAGTCCAATATGGGACCCCGTTTCCTAGATATTGACCAAGATGTGGACCAGGTGTGACCCTAAAAAGTCTTTACACAATATGGGTACCAAATGAAAGGTGTTGATGACAGTTTAAAACGGAAGTGGTTCAAAGTCCCATATGGGCCCCATTTCCGAGATATTCACCAAAATGTGGACTAGGTGTGACTCTAAAAAGTGTTTGCACAATATGGTACCAAATGAAAGGTGTTGATGAGGGTTTTAATAGGAAGTGGTTTAAAGTCCAATATGGGACCCCGTTTCCTAGACCAAAATGTGTGATAGATTTACTAATTTTTAGGGAGGAACCTATGAAATTTTTTTTCTTAAATAAATTTAAAAAAATATGTGGGTATCAGCATATCTATCTATCTTATAAATAAAAATGAATGTGTGTCTGTGTGTCCTTTATAGGCGTCCAAAGTACTCAACCGATTTTTATGAAATTTTCACAGTGTATTCTTGGGATCATGGGTTAAAGCATAGGCTATATTAATTTTTGGAAAAGTGTGCGGTGCCACGCCCCCAAGCTATATTAAATTTAAATTCTTCATAACTCTGAACATATTTGGTCTAAATTAATGATTTTTGGATATGTGTGTCCTTTGGTCAAGATTTATGTAATTTTGGAAAAATGGGTGGTGCCACGCCCACATATTTTGTGTTTTGTTTGTACTTCAATAACGTCCAAAGTTTATGGTCGATCTCTTCTAAACTTTCCAGATTGGTTCAGAAAATTGTTGTGTACGATTGAGGCTATATTAATTTTTGGAAAAGTGGGCGGTGCCACGCCCCCAAGCTATATAAAATTTAAATCATCATAACTTTGAATATATTTGGTCTTAACTAATGATTTTTGGATATGTGTATCCCTTGGTCAACAATTGTAAAATTTGGGAAAAGTGGGCGGTGCCACGTTAAAATCTTCGTTGGGTACGACATATGTACATAGGCTACATTTGTAAATTTTTGGGAAAAGTGGGCAGTTCCAAGACCACAAGCTAAGTAATATTTCAATTCGTTATATCCCTGAATGTATTTGCTTTAGTGACATTTTAACGTTCTTAAATGTTAATCAAAGCACTTAATTTTTTATGTTTGTTATTGCCGTTTATACATATCCAGAGTATTATAGGATTTCCATAAAATCATAATAGTGGCGTTAAGTGGTAGGTATAGGATATTATTAAATAAATACTAACTAGACATCTGCTCAGCAGCGCATAGTGATTTTTTTCATACCCATTGAGTTGAAAAGATCCGTTTTTTGAGTTGGACATCCAAAAAATTTATTTGTTTATACAAAGACGTTAAAACCGGAAACATTGTAAAGCACTGCAATAAATGGAATGTTAAAAATTAATAGAAAAATATTTGAAAATGTATTTCTAGGGAAGTCACTGGTCACGTAGTAGGGAAGTCACTGGTCTGCTAGTATGCATATAAAAATGAAATGGTGTGCAGTTGTCACGCTAAAACTCGAAAACGGCTGAACCAAATTATATACTTCCTTTGGATTGTTTCTTTGTTATTACGACGCGCAGGTCATGTATTAAAATCAAAACAAAATATTAGGGGGGCGTGGTACCTCCCATACAATTTTATTAATTTGGCTGTTACACTGAAATAAAAAAGTTGAAAGTGCACATTGAAAGTAACATATCAAAACCACTTTCAAGCGATTGATGGTAATACTGTAAATATTACAGTATTTACTGTAAAATTGGCAGTAAAAACATGTGATTTTTGCATAATGATATGAGCCCACTTTCGAAGAATGATAGGGGCCCACATTCAAAATTTATATTACCCACTGTTGGACGAAAAATGACAGGGTTTACTATCAATTTGACGGCCGTTTACTGTAGATTTTTTTCAGTGTATATTTTGTGGCTATGTATGATACAATTGCTATGTATGATAAAATTGGATCTATTTATGCGAATATTGGTTGTTGTCTTTGTCGTCTATGTTTATCTTCACTACTGCGCTGTAGATGGCCAGAACGTCAGATGACGCTAGATGGTGCACATCAACACACACACACACTGTACATAATTGCCTTTGTTGCTGTTTACATTAGTACAGCAATCTATATCTATATCTATTCTATATATGCATATAAAAATGAAATAGTGTTCAGTTGTAACGCTAAAACTCGAAAACGGCTGAACCAAATTATATACTCACCACCAGATGGCGGTGTTAGTCATGAATTGGTACAAAGTTAATTGAACGAAAAATTCTTTATTTCAAAGCTTTTCACGGTAAAAAATGCGAATTGTTTGGAACTTTCCATTGTCAATTGAAGTTTTGCTTTGATGTTACTCTTCGTGTTGCAATCGCACATGCAAAATTTAATGCGCGTTGGTCCATTGATATACATACATACATATCTCACTAATATACAAAAACGTAAGTGTGTGAGTGACTGAATTTTTGTGACTCTTTCACGTCTAAACTAATGCCTCGCACTTTACGAAATTTTGCACACTAATTCTTTGGAGTACAGAATAGAAACACGCATAATTATATTTCGATATATTTATCGATAACAGAGTTATCGGTCAAAATGTAGTTTTACGAAAACTTTGGATTATTCGCAGAAAATTGGTATCAAACGGAAGTGGAAGAGCACCGTTTTCATTTGGACGTTGGTTCACTTCGATATATTTATCGATAACAGAGTTATCGGTCAATATGTGGTTTCGGGTAAACTTTGGAATATCCGCACACAATTGATATCAAACGAAAGGGAAAGACGGCAGCTTTCATTCGGACTTTGGTTCATTTCGATAAATTAATATTCGCACAAAATTGGTATAAAAAGAAAGGGGAAGGGCACAGGTTTCATTTGGACTTTGCTTCATTTATGGAAACATCTATTTTGAGAACGGCTGGACATAATACACATATCTAAATTTTGAAGGTAGATTTTGTATCCGCTCGAGATGGTTATACGCTAAAAAAATAAAGGCATTTGGAAAGGTTTTGGAGATGTCCCTAAAAATGTTGACCAGGGTAACCTTATAAAGTGTTCTTTCAATATGAGCCCGTTTTCGAGATATTGGTCAAAATGACAACCAGGAGGGGCACTCAATCAAACGAAAGGTGTTGACAAATGCTGTAAGATGTTTTAGCTATTTTCCCATATAAACGAAGGTGGTTAACTTAACCGAAGGTTTTACTTTTATGAGAGTTAACTTTTGCGAGATAAGTACATATTATATTGACTTTTATATCATTTCTATAATTTTTTGTGATATAAACATACATACATACTATGACCTCAACTTATATATATAGCTATATGTATTTATTAAAGCTGTGCATATAACTTTACCCTATATCAGTCCTATATCAATTAGAAAAAAGCAAATTCCTTAAAAAAATGCATATTGTCTTGTGGTTACCCTTAGTCCTATATCAATTAAGAAAAAGCAAATTCCTTACAAAAACGCATTAAACTACATATATAAGTATGTACTGTATGTGTTATGATAAATTTTAGTAATTTCCCTGCAAAAAATGTTGGTTTCCAAATTGTGTTTTTTTTTTTTTTGGATATAAAGACAGTTTTCTCAATTTTTCCTTTAGTTGTGGGTTTTTTGAAGTCCGTATAGCGGGAGAATATTGCAACTTCAAAATATGATGGTTTTCTGGTTTGAGTCGTCAACTTCAACTCAGAAATATTGAAAACACATATCTTAACAGGCCCAATTTAGCCTAAATATGTAAGGATTCCGGTTATATGTCGACTCTTTTACAAATAAAAATTTTAAGGAAGAAAATAGTTGATGTCTTTAGAAAAATTAACGCGATTTCTAACTACTTCGTAAATATAAAATTGAAGAAGCTACAAACTGTGTTTTTACTTTTTGTATATTAAATATGATTTATTTCTTAAAACAAAAAATAAAAAGGATAAATTGGAATAATTTTTTAGCTTTTTTTTTTTAAATTTGATTTTTTCACTCCAAGAAAGATGTCATTAACAGAAAAATATTAGGTTACATATATAAGGATTCCGATTATATGTGGACTCTTTTACAAATTAAAATTTTTAGGAAGATCATATTTGATGTCTTTAGGAAAATTAACGGGATTTCTAACTACTTCGTAAATATACAATTGAAGAAGCTACAAACTGCGTTTTTACTTTTTGTATATTAAATATGATATATTTCTTAAAATAAAAGGAGAAATAATGATAAATTGGAATAATTTTTTAGTTTGTTTTTCGAAAAATTTGATTTTTTCACTCCAAGATAGAGGTCATAAACGAAAAAATATTGAAGTATTGGATTACAAATATGATACATGTAAAAAAAGAATATTATGATAAAAAGTTTTCATATGTTTAAAGGCAAATTCAATTTAGTAAAAAGAAAAAAAAACTTAACCTGCCCTGAACCTGCAAACGCACGCACCATAGCCTGCACGCTTACCACCTGCGCCACTGCTGTATGTAAAATGACAAATTATTTGTTACTAGTATCAACCGACGCAATGCAGAACGAAGACTGAAGTTTAATTTTGGATAATTATTCTTTTAAGTTCAAAATTTAGTTAATGCAAGCAACAACAAATGCTTGCGCAAAATAGTACAACAACAATTGCTTGCACAAAATAAGCCAGACGCTAGCGTAAGCATTTAGCGTTCAACCGGATGCGCGTGCAATTGGAAACAATATTTTTATATGTTGCGCTTATTCTCTCAACATTGCGAAACAAGAAATGCAAGATAACATTTAGTTATTAAGAATTTACCTGTGGGAAATTCTGGATGAGAAAATAAAAGTTAAACTGACGTGTCAGCAATAATTTGTTTATGAAAGCTTGTGGCGATAGCCAGAGGTGTGTAAGTATGTAATTCGCTGGTTAAAGCTGAAAATGGGTAAATAACTTTATATGTGTTAACTCCTCCGCCCTTAAATTCGAGCGTCCTCGATCGTTGAGTTAACGCAATATTTTTGTAAGCCTTCGATCCATATTTCTGCATTACCTTGGTTAGATTTATTTTCTTTATTTATTTTTCGTAAAAATCTTAATTTTAACAATGAACTTATAATAGCTAATGCGATAATTCCTATAGATATTGTATTAATACTAAAATATATTTGATTTCTTTTTTTTAACATTTTAATTCTTTTATTTCGTTATTCTGGTATTCTTTTATTGAGTTTAATGACAATATTTCTTCGATTTTCTCGTGTTTTGCCATAGGCTGTAAAATAGCAAGCAGGGGTTTTTTCCCTGTTATTACTTTTGAAAAATACAACTTATTTTCTATTTCTATATTTGTGTTAAAAAGTTTTATTAGGTACATATGTTCCATTTATTTTTATAGTTTCGTTTTCAAATTTGACGAAACCTTTGTATTCATTTAAAAAAAGTACATCATTTGAAATTTCTTCAATAGTGTTTATATGTTGGTTATTTACTTTTGTACAATTATCTACTTTACTTTTCAGCAGATGTGCTATGCAAGTGCCGTTTGTTATATTCTCTACTACATCTTTAGAACATATTGACAAATTATTGTATGATTTACAATTTTTAATTTTTCCGTAAATTTCGTTTTTACATACTAATACGAATCAAATTTAATTTTGTTTATAACCTTTCCTTTTTTGACAGGTCTTATCTCTAACGATCTACAATCTTCTTTTTCCGTTGTGGGTAAATTTATTATATAAATTAAGCTTTCTTTGTTGGATGCAATTTTTATATCAGCAAATTCTAGTGCCTCATCGATATTTATAAAAGGAATGTTTTCATCCTGTAAAAATTTGTTTGTTATTTCGATTTCCTTATCAGATAAAATGTATGAGTTTTTTATGTTAGATTATGCCCAATGAATGGCATACGCAATGTTTATTAGTTCTTCTTTAATTGTCTCTAATTTGAGCTTCGTTTTTAGCAATACTTCATTATCAATTTCCTTTTTTTCTTGCACTAACTTAGATATTTTATTCGTATTATCAATTACTTCGTTAATTTTTTCGTTAGTTAATTTATTTATTATAACTTGCCTATTATTATTCCCTAGGACGTTATTTATTTTTTCAGTTAAAATATTAAAGTCGCTATGGTCTGGATTCCCTGCGATCCATTTCCATGTCGAACCTATAAAGTCTAATGACCTTTTACTGTGTGCTTTGTTTATTCTAATTCTATTCAAATAATTTTTTGATTGATTGGCGAGGGATAAAAGGATGGGATTTAAGGGATGATTTGGGAGCTGTTCATTAATTGTCGTTTCTACGTGTCGTATTGTCTTGTCGTAGTCGTCTAGTGCTATTATGTGTATGATTTTGAAGTTCCCTGTTTGTAATTTCGCCGGTCCTGAGTCAATTGTAACCAGTTGGGATGATGAGTAGTCCAGGAACTGAACGTTTGCTGAAGCGCAAACTACCATCGCAATCAATCTAAAATTTTTACAAAAATAAAGCAATAATGTTTAGTACTCATTATCTGATTTATTTTTATAATTTTTTTTCCTACTAATTTACCTATTATTACTTATAATTTTTTTTGTAATAATTTTTCCGCTTTTTCTATTTCGAAAGAAACATTTTATATTTTGTTTCGAAAAGAAAAATGAAAACATTTTAGAAAAGTAAAACGGAAACTGAAATATTTTTACTTTTTTTCATATTCTTTTTGTTATTTTTCCTTTTTTTTTTTATTGTTATTGTTATTATTTTATTTATTTATTGTTTTTTTGAAGTTAACTTCTTAGGCGGCGATATGAAGTTTTTATTGAGAGTAAAATTGAGAAAATTGTATTGTAATAGATGATATAACGGGAACTATGCAACGGAAATAGAATATTGGTTGTTGCCTTTGAAATCCATCCCCACTACTGCTGCGTAGATGGCACTGAAAACGCCATATGACGCTAGATGGTGCACACCAACACACACACACGCTGTACATAATTGCCTTTGGTGGTGGTTAGATTAGTACAGTAATTATGTACATAGTTGATTTTTGTTGCTGCAATTGTCAACTCATTTGTTATTGTCATGCTTGTTGAGTATAATATGTTGAGTAAATAGCTATATTAAATGGACCTAAGGTGGCTTTATGTATGCGTCCAAACCACAACTGCATATCTTATAAATAAAAATGAATGTGTGGCTGTGTGTCTGTGTGTCCTTTATGGGCGTCCAAAGTACTCAACCGATTTTTATGAAATTTTCACAGTATATTCTTGAGATCATGGGTTAAAGCATAGGCTATACTAATTTTTGGAAAAGTGGGCGGTGCCACGAACCCAGGCTATATAAAACTACAATTCTTCATAACTCTGAACATATTTGGTCTAAATTAATGATTTTTGGATATGTGTGTCCTTTGGTCAAGATTTATGTAATTTTGGAAAAGTGGGCGGTGCCACGCCCACATTTTTTTTGTTTTGTTTGTACTTCAATAATGTCCAAAGTTTATGGTCGATCTCTTTTAAACTTTCAAGATTGGTTCAGAAGATTGTTGTGTACGATTTAGGCTATATCAATTTTTGGAAAAGTAGGCGGTGCCACGCCCCCAGGCTATATAAAAATAAAATTCTTCATAGCTCTGAACATATTTGGTCTAAATTAATGATTTCTGGATATGTGTGTCCTTTAGTCACGATTTATGTAATTTTGGAAAAGTGGGCGGTGTCAGGCCCACATTTTTTGTGTTTTGTTTGTACTTCAATAATGTCCAAAGTTTATGGTCGATCTCTTTTAAACTTTCAAGATTGGTTAAGAAAATTGTTGTGTACGATTTAGGCTATATCAATTTATGGAAAAGTAGGCGGTGCCACGCCCCAAGGCTATATAAAATTTAAATTCTTCATAACTCTGAACATATTATGTCTAAATTAAAGATTTTTGGATATGTGTGTTCTTTAGTCAAGATAGATATAATTTGGGAAAAGTGGGCGGTCCCACGCCCACATTTTTTGTGTTTTGTTTGTACTTCAATAAAATCAAAGTTTATGGTCGATCTTCTCTAAATTTCCAGATTGGTTCAGAAGATTGTTGTGCCACGCCCCCAGGCTATATAAAATTTAAATCATCATAACTTTGAATATTTTTGGTCTAAACTAATGGTTTTTGGATATGTGTGTCCCTTGGTCAAGAATTATATAATTTGGGAAATGTGGGCCGTGCCACGCCCACATTTTTTGTATTCAGTGCTTTGTTTGTACTTCAATAATGTCCAAAGTTTATGGTTGATCTGTTTTAAACTTTTCCAATACGTTAAAATCTTCGTTGGGTACGACATACATAGGCTACATTTGTAAATTCTTTGGAAAAGTGGGCAGTTCCAGGACCACAAGCTAAGTAATATTTCAATTCGTTATATCCCTGAATGTATTTGCTTTAGTGACATTTTAACGTTCTTAAATCTTAATCAAAGCACTTAATTTTTTTTGTTTGTTATTGCCGTTCATACATATCCAGAGTATTATAGGTAGATATAGGATATAATTAAATAAGTACTAACTATACATCTGCTCAGCAGCGCATAATGGGTTTTGTCATACCCATTGAGTTCAAATGATCTGTTTTTTGAGTTGGACATTCAAAAAATTTATTTGTGTATACCAAAGACAAATTGTATATCCTAAAGCACTGCAATAAATGGAATGTTAAAAGTTAAAGAAAAATATTTGTAAATGTATTTCTAGGGAAGTCACTGGTCAGGCAGAACAACGTCTGCCGGGTCTGCTAGTAACATCTAAAAATCAATTAGTTTGGCCTAGGGTGTTCATCACCATCTTTTATAGTTTTAAATAATTCTTCGGATTTTGTAAGAATTTAATTCAAGTACATTAGAACTGGAATGTCCCCCCAAATCAATAAAATTCAATCCTCAGACTCGGACGGCTTGATTTTACACCGGCGCATAAATTCGTTCTACCAGGCACGCAGAAAAAAGCGTGCGCGGATGCTATTTGACAAAAATTTCTATTCGCCCCCTTGAGATTGAGACATGCCTTAGGTCGAATTACATATTCCGTGAATGGATGAAATTGGTTCCATTCCATGGAATAAATCGAAATTAGGTAGGTAAGTTTGATAAAGTCGATAGAACTGATACCAATTATGCCCGTTCTTCAAATCCTTATACGAGTGGTTTCATAATCCTCATATAACTCTGTTGAATTTTAGCGGCCTAGCATGAATACTTCCAGAGATATGCAACATGAAAAATCCCATTTGTATGTCAGGTGCCCGCACCTTTTCCCCTATCCCTCTTAATTCATCGATGGGTTTCTGTTCTAAAGTTGGTTATGATCGGTCAATCCGTTTAGAACGCAACTTAAGTTATGCATACATACACACATACAATATTTCAATCTTATACATTATATATCGACAGCCACACTGCAAAACCCTGTATGTTCAAAACCAAAAAGTTTTCAGGAGAGGGAAAAAACTGTAATAATTATAACGTATATATGAGCGACGGCTATTACATTTCACCACTGGAAAGAAACGGGAAGTTGTAACCCGATTTTGACTGAATTTTAATGTGCGAAATATCACGATCTATGGGAAAGGCTCAGAGCCTTATTTTTGGAAAAATAGTGACTTACGGGGTTTTGCAGTGTAGCTGTCGATATGTAGTAGAGGCAGACGTCCTGTCTAAATGCGAGCTCACTGTCCCCCCTTTTACAACTCTCCTTCCAATCTTTCTTCGCCTTCACTCTATCTCCCCCCTTTTTCTCTTCATTACCCGCTTTCCTTTTACCCCGCCCCTCTTCCTCTATATCCCATTCGTATTGGCCCCTGTTAATTTAGGCATAATTCTACCCACTTACCAAATTTGAAGCAAAACGCACAATGCATAAGATATTTTTTAATGGATCGGTTCCCTGGTCCACTTCCCGGAAGTAAGAAATTGTGAATCTAAACAATTCTCGAATACACCTAATTCATATTTCGTTATTTCTGAATTTAAGAAGTTAACTTCTTTCACGTGTACTGGCTACACGCGGTTTTTTTTTTTTTATTCTTGTTTTATTAGGCTCTTATGAACCACTTTGCCTGATTCTGTTATGACCGTGGATGACTTGTTTTCCTTAACAATTTCCTTCTTGAAGCGAGGTGTGAGTTTTGTACCGTATCTTCTATTAATTTTCACAAAAATAGTCTGTCCAGGTGAATAGGTTTTACAGGGTGTTCTCTTTTTGTTGTGAAATTCTAAGTCTTTATCTTGTTTAAGTTTGGGTTTATATAGACTTTACGTCCGAAAAAATTTTCTATGGGTTTCAGTCCAGTCGTCGAGTGAATTGAAAAGTTGTATTCGTATACGGCCCCATCCAACAGTTCGTCAAAAGTCCTTTCTATGTCTTCGGTTTTTAAGCATCTCAATATTTCGGCGAGCGTTGAATGGAAACGTTCGATTTGTCCGTTTGCTTTGCTAATATGTGGTGGTGTCCTATAAACTTTAATTCTTAATTGATCTTCTAACATGAAAATTATTGATTGTGAGTTGAGAGATTTTTCGTTATCTATAATTATAGTCTGCGGTATACCAAAAGTAAAAAGTAATTGCCTGAGGGGTTCACGTATGTCTTCTATTGATCTGGATTTAATTACTTTCGCTTGAGCGTACTTCGAGTATTTATCTATTGCCGTTAATACCAACTTTTTTTCGGCTATGAATATATCGAGGTGGACGATTTGTCCGGGATATTCGGGAATCGGGGTGGGTTTTATTTCAGGTTTATTTGGGTGTCTGTCGTATTTAGCACAAACTCTGCACTGTTTGACAATTTTTGTAATTTTAGCTTGCATCTGTGGGAAATAAAATTTTTGAATGATTTGTTTTTTGTTCTCTATTGCGTTTCTATGTGCTCTTTTATGTTCGAGTAAGATCTGTTGCTCTTGTTGTTCTGTTGTTGATAGGTCTTTTACTTGTGATTGGGTGAATCTAATTTTAAAGTTGTTGAAATAGATAGGGTATAATTCTTGTATTTTCCCCATTATTTTTGAAGTTAACTTCTTAGGCGGCGATATGAAGTTTTTATTGAGAGTAAAATTGAGAAAATTGTATTGTAATAGATAATATAACGGGAACTATGCAACGGAAATAGAATATTGGTTGTTGTCTTTGAAATCCATCCCCACTACTGCTGCGTAGATGGCACTGAAAACGCCATATGACGCTAGATGGTGCACACCAACACACACACACGCTGTACATAATTGCCTTTGGTGCTGGTTAGATTAGGTCAGTAATTATGTACATAGTTGATTTTTGTTGCTGCAATTGTCAACTCATTTGTTATTGTCATGCTTGTTGAGTATAATATGTTGAGTAAATAGCTATATTAAATGGACCTAAGGTGGCTTTATGTATGCGTCCAAACCACAACTGCATATCTTATAAATAAAAATGAATGTGTGGCTGTGTGTCTGTGTGTCCTTTATGGGCGTCCAAAGTACTCAACCGATTTTTATGAAATTTTCACAGTATATTCTTGAGATCATGGGTTAAAGCATAGGCTATACTAATTTTTGGAAAAGTGGGCGGTGCCACGAACCCAGGCTATATAAAACTACAATTCTTCATAACTCTGAACATATTTGGTCTAAATTAATGATTTTTGGATATGTGTGTCCTTTGGTCAAGATTTATGTAATTTTGGAAAAGTGGGCGGTGCCACGCCCACATTTTTTTTGTTTTGTTTGTACTTCAATAATGTCCAAAGTTTATGGTCGATCTCTTTTAAACTTTCAAGATTGGTTCAGAAGATTGTTGTGTACGATTTAGGCTATATCAATTTTTGGAAAAGTAGGCGGTGCCACGCCCCCAGGCTATATAAAAATAAAATTCTTCATAGCTCTGAACATATTTGGTCTAAATTAATGATTTCTGGATATGTGTGTCCTTTAGTCACGATTTATGTAATTTTGGAAAAGTGGGCGGTGTCAGGCCCACATTTTTTGTGTTTTGTTTGTACTTCAATAATGTCCAAAGTTTATGGTCGATCTCTTTTAAACTTTCAAGATTGGTTAAGAAAATTGTTGTGTACGATTTAGGCTATATCAATTTATGGAAAAGTAGGCGGTGCCACGCCCCAAGGCTATATAAAATTTAAATTCTTCATAACTCTGAACATATTATGTCTAAATTAAAGATTTTTGGATATGTGTGTTCTTTAGTCAAGATAGATATAATTTGGGAAAAGTGGGCGGTCCCACGCCCACATTTTTTGTGTTTTGTTTGTACTTCAATAAAATCAAAGTTTATGGTCGATCTTCTCTAAATTTCCAGATTGGTTCAGAAGATTGTTGTGCCACGCCCCCAGGCTATATAAAATTTAAATCATCATAACTTTGAATATTTTTGGTCTAAACTAATGGTTTTTGGATATGTGTGTCCCTTGGTCAAGAATTATATAATTTGGGAAATGTGGGCCGTGCCACGCCCACATTTTTTGTATTCAGTGCTTTGTTTGTACTTCAATAATGTCCAAAGTTTATGGTTGATCTGTTTTAAACTTTTCCAATACGTTAAAATCTTCGTTGGGTACGACATACATAGGCTACATTTGTAAATTCTTTGGAAAAGTGGGCAGTTCCAGGACCACAAGCTAAGTAATATTTCAATTCGTTATATCCCTGAATGTATTTGCTTTAGTGACATTTTAACGTTCTTAAATCTTAATCAAAGCACTTAATTTTTTTTGTTTGTTATTGCCGTTCATACATATCCAGAGTATTATAGGTAGATATAGGATATAATTAAATAAGTACTAACTATACATCTGCTCAGCAGCGCATAATGGGTTTTGTCATACCCATTGAGTTCAAATGATCTGTTTTTTGAGTTGGACATTCAAAAAATTTATTTGTGTATACCAAAGACAAATTGTATATCCTAAAGCACTGCAATAAATGGAATGTTAAAAGTTAAAGAAAAATATTTGTAAATGTATTTCTAGGGAAGTCACTGGTCAGGCAGAACAACGTCTGCCGGGTCTGCTAGTAACATCTAAAAATCAATTAGTTTGGCCTAGGGTGTTCATCACCATCTTTTATAGTTTTAAATAATTCTTCGGATTTTGTAAGAATTTAATTCAAGTACATTAGAACTGGAATGTCCCCCCAAATCAATAAAATTCAATCCTCAGACTCGGACGGCTTGATTTTACACCGGCGCATAAATTCGTTCTACCAGGCACGCAGAAAAAAGCGTGCGCGGATGCTATTTGACAAAAATTTCTATTCGCCCCCTTGAGATTGAGACATGCCTTAGGTCGAATTACATATTCCGTGAATGGATGAAATTGGTTCCATTCCATGGAATAAATCGAAATTAGGTAGGTAAGTTTGATAAAGTCGATAGAACTGATACCAATTATGCCCGTTCTTCAAATCCTTATACGAGTGGTTTCATAATCCTCATATAACTCTGTTGAATTTTAGCGGCCTAGCATGAATACTTCCAGAGATATGCAACATGAAAAATCCCATTTGTATGTCAGGTGCCCGCACCTTTTCCCCTATCCCTCTTAATTCATCGATGGGTTTCTGTTCTAAAGTTGGTTATGATCGGTCAATCCGTTTAGAACGCAACTTAAGTTATGCATACATACACACATACAATATTTCAATCTTATACATTATATATCGACAGCCACACTGCAAAACCCTGTATGTTCAAAACCAAAAAGTTTTCAGGAGAGGGAAAAAACTGTAATAATTATAACGTATATATGAGCGACGGCTATTACATTTCACCACTGGAAAGAAACGGGAAGTTGTAACCCGATTTTGACTGAATTTTAATGTGCGAAATATCACGATCTATGGGAAAGGCTCAGAGCCTTATTTTTGGAAAAATAGTGACTTACGGGGTTTTGCAGTGTAGCTGTCGATATGTAGTAGAGGCAGACGTCCTGTCTAAATGCGAGCTCACTGTCCCCCCTTTTACAACTCTCCTTCCAATCTTTCTTCGCCTTCACTCTATCTCCCCCCTTTTTCTCTTCATTACCCGCTTTCCTTTTACCCCGCCCCTCTTCCTCTATATCCCATTCGTATTGGCCCCTGTTAATTTAGGCATAATTCTACCCACTTACCAAATTTGAAGCAAAACGCACAATGCATAAGATATTTTTTAATGGATCGGTTCCCTGGTCCACTTCCCGGAAGTAAGAAATTGTGAATCTAAACAATTCTCGAATACACCTAATTCATATTTCGTTATTTCTGAATTTAAGAAGTTAACTTCTTTCACGTGTACTGGCTACACGCGGTTTTTTCCGAAGTAAATAGCCCGTTGATAACATAATCGTTTAAATAGCGTTTCAATAAGTCTTTCAGGTCGTCGTTAGAGTAATGTGGTTTGGTAATAGTATGTCTGTGGTAGGTTGGGAACGGAATTGTGAAGTTGGATGAGCTTTTAGGTTCGGTGAGTATCCAGATTTGGTTTTTGAATACATTGATTGGAGCTTCCGTGGAGGGTACCAGATTTTGGCCTGAATTCTCGTCGGAATGGGTTACTATTGTTACTGTATTAAGTTCTGGAGGTCGAGAAAGGGTGTCGGCCACTATGTTGGTTTTACCTGGTTGATACTTGAGTTCATAGTCGTATTCCTCGAGGATTGCTTTCCATCTTTTTATTTTAGAGTTATCATTTTTATTACTTAATGCGTAGGTCAAGGGTTGATGATCGGTGAATATCTTAATTTTTGCTTTTCCGTATAAATAGTTTCTTAGAGATTTGAGTGCCCAGATGATGGCGAGCATCTCTCTTTCATTAGTAGCGTAGTGTTCTTCCGTCTTTGTAAGCGTTCTTGAGATAAAAGTGATAGGTTTTCCGTCTTGTTCGAGCACTGCACCGAATGCATGTTTTGAAGCGTCCGTCGTCAGGTGGAATTCTAGTGAAAGTTTGGGTAGGTCAGTGTGACTTCTTTTGATATAAGAGAGCTTTTTACTTTATTAAATGCTGCTATGGCGTCGCTGTTTAATTGAATAAGCTTCTTTTTTGACAGGTTTTTTGAAATCCTATCTTCTTCTCCTCTTAGAAGGTTAGTGAGGGGTTTGGTGATTTGGGCGTAATCTTTTATGAATCGCCTGTAGTAGCCGGAGAGGCCTAGAAATGATCGTAAGTCCTTTAGGGTTTTCGGGTATGGGAAATTTACTATTGCTTGAACCTTGTTGGGGTTAGTTTTGATTCCTTTTGATGAAACTAAAAAGCCTAAAAATTCTATTTCTTTTTTGAAAAATTCACACTTATCGATTTGTACCTTCATGTTAGCTGCTCTTAAGGTTTCAAAGATTTCGTGGATATTTTGGGCATGCGTTTTTTCGTCATTGCTGAATATGATTATATCATCTATATAAACATAACAGATCTTTCCGATATATTTTCTGAGGATGTCGTCCAAAGTTCTTTGGAAAATTGCAGGAGCGTTTTTGAGGCCGAATGGCAAACGTGTGAATTCGTATTTGCCATTTTTTACTGAAAAGGCAGTTTTCTCAAACCGCTTTTTAGATTTATAACTGAAAATAGGCTATTTTTACCTAATTGAGACAGGCCCGCCATTATATCCGGAATTGGATATCGGTCGGCTATGGTTATAGAGTTTAGTTTTCTATAATCAATTACTAGTCTGTATATTTTTTTCGAGAGAAGCATCCTGTTTTTTTGGTACTATCCATATGGGTGAGTTATACGGGGACCGTGAAGGTCTTATTATACCATCGTCTAGTAATTTTTGGATTTGTTTTTCTACTTCTTCTTTTAAGGACATAGGGTAAGGGTAGTATTTTGTGTAAACTGGTTCGTTGGAGTTTGTCCTGATAGTAGCGACGACTTTGGTGGTATAGGTTAGTTTCTCATTAGGGTCAGAGAAAAGATCTAGGTTCCGGTTTACTATTGAGCTCATTATGTGTTTTTGGAAACTGTTCATATGTTCATATCTTATGGGGATATGGTTCACGTCTTGAGAAAGTAATTGTTTGAGGCGTATTCTAACTGAATTATTAATGGTCATGAAGTTTTCTTTTGTATGAATGACTGCTGATAATTCCTTTAAACTATCATTGCCCAATATGGCATGGAAGGATGTGAGGGTTGGCAGAAGATAAAATTTCAAATTAATGTTTGACAAATTAAAGAGATTTACGAACGTATGGTGGGTAATTTCTATTTTTCCTCCTACTGAGTTTGCAAAAAAATTATTGTCGTTTTGGATTTTCTTTTTTACTAGTTGGGGTTGGATGTAATTTTTATTAGATCCTGTATCGACTAAAATTTTTAAAATATCTCCACTCTTCGTTCTGCAATTAAAATAAGGCAGTGAAGAGTTCCTTATTCTAAAAAATGTATGTCCGTGAAATCTGCGTTTTCGTATGGATAATATTCGGGGCCTCCTACTGAGTTTGCAAAAAAATTATTGTCGTTTTGGATTTTCTTTTTTACTAGTTGGGGTTGGATGTAATTTTTATTAGATCCTGTATAGACTAAAATTTTTAAAATATCTCCACTCTTCGTTCTGCAATTAAAATAAGGCAATAAAGAGTTCCTTATTCTAAAAACTGTATGTCCGTGAAATCTGCGTTTTCGTATGGATAATATTCGGGGCCTTCGGTATCGTTCCTGAGTGTTGGGTGGGTTATTATTTTCGATGTCTAGTGGGTCGTTGGCTTCTGGGCTAGTGGCTACATGGAAATTTCTTTGTGCTTTTATAGGTGGATTTGTTAAGTTTGAGCCGCCTTGTCTTTTACCGGCGTATTTAAAGTTGGGTCTATTTGCGTAGTTAATGGCATTTGTTCTGATGCTGGGATCTATGTCCATTGGCTCCGGTTTTGGTTGTGGCTTTTGAGCTGTGGGCCTCGGAGGTGTGTTGTAGCGTTGATTCTGCTGTGTTTGCTGGTGGTTGAAGTAGTTTGGCTGGTATCCTTGTGGGTATTGTGCTCCGCTGAAGTTATTTTGTCCCTGTGGGTATTGTGGTCTGCTGAAGTTATTTGGTCCTTGAGGGTACTGTTGTGGCCTTTGGGGAAATTGATTAAATCGCTGTTGGGGTTGGGGTAAGTGTGCTAGTTCGGGATAGAATTGTGGTGGTTTTAGGTAAGTTCGTGGGGGCAGTGGTTTTTTAATATTGAAGTTGTCGAATCCATTCTGATGGTTTGCATGAGCACTCCTGAATTTTTGGTTTTCCAGCTTCAAGCACAGATGTAGTGCCTCTGGAAGATCCTTTGGTTCCCGCATGTCTAATAATCGGGGAAGGTCGCCGTTAAGGCCTCTGACAAATGTGTCCAGAGCTTTTATCCTATATGTTTCCGTAAGGAGTCTTATGGATTCCGGGCTTACCTCCATACATCCAATTTTGTTTAATATCAGGGAAAGGTGGAAATATACTTTTTGGTAGAAGTCCTGGACTGAATTTTTGCCCTGGATCAGTCCCGTCATTTGGTACTCTAGTGTACCTAAGTCACGTTTGTCGGCGTAATGTGTCGTGAGACACATTGAGATGGCCTTCCAGTCTAGAGGGGTGTTATATGATTCTAGTGCAATGCCGCCACTACCTACTACTTTGTTTCTTATTACATTCAATATGCCAAAGTATTTGGGCGTCCCTTTTGTATGTTCATAGATATGAAGTATCCTCTCAACACTTTTCTTCCATGAGTTAAATTCTGCAGGTTTCACTGAAAATTCCCTCAACGATCTCACTACGTCGGGGATCTTATCAATTTCTGTCAAATTGTTCCTATGTTGTTCGTCGATAGTCTGGTCCGTTATAGGTACTGGGTTGGTATCTATTCTAACTATGTCCTGAATTAATGTTCGTCCGTCCGTTGTTAGTATCTGAGTCATTAAGTTTCTAACTAAGTTTTGTAGTTCCGGAGTGGCTTGTAGAGTTGGATTTGCGACTGGTTGTTGGTTAGGGTTGGACAGAACAGGTGGCCTAATTAAATTGTTGGGGTTTGCCATTATTAGTTTATTTCTTTGTTTTCGCGTAGACTAAAAGAACTAATTAACTTGTTTGCCAAAAATTGCCTTCCACAAAGAAATTGTCTAAAAAGAACTTTATTTTATATTTTTTATTTTTATTAGAAAAAAAAATTTGTTTTTACACAGGCTCAAACTGTTTTCGTTTTCTGTTTGCCAGAAAGAATTTCAGTGTCGCAGCGAAAATTTTCTTAAAAATTAGTCTAAGTAGTTGTTTTACTATAATTTTCTTTTTACAAAATCCTTTTTCTTTTTTTTTTTTTTAATTTTATTTTTCTTAAGATTTGCTTTAATAATCACTAATTTTTTGCTCTTAACTTACATCTCTAGTTTGGTCCTCATCCCGCTAGGTCCCGTGGGATGCTACTGTTTGTTTCACTGCTTTCTGCTTCGGCTGCTTGCTGCTTCACTACTTGGGCCCCTTCCTACGACACACGGTCGGCCAATGTTGCTTTTTATGTTTTTGGTGTGGCACTTTTTTCTAGCGGCACTTTATGTTTCTGTTTATTTATTAAATTAATGTTTTTGGTGTGGCACTTTTTTTTTTCTAGTGGCACTTTATGTTTCTGTTTATTTCTTAAATTAATGGTTTGGTGTGGCACTCTTTTTTCTAGTGGCACTTCTTTAGTGGCACTTTTTTTGCTAGTTTCACTTTATATTTCTGTTTAGTTCTTTTTTTTTCTCAAAAGAATCTTAAATTAATGTTTTTTATTTGTTCTTTTCACTTAACTTTTCCGGTTGTATTTTCTTCAAAAGTTTTGTTAAACGTTAAATTTTGTAACTAATTAATTTTATTTTAGTTGACCTTTACAACTAATTTCAGTTTAGTTAAACTTCAAACTTTTTGTAACTATAAATTCTTTATTTTTAGCTCGGGCGCCAAATGACAAATTATTTGTTACTAGTATCAACCGACGCAATGCAGAACGAGGACTGAAGTTTAATTTTGGATAATTATTCTTTTAAGTTCAAAATTTAGTTAATGCAAGCAACAACAATTGCTTGCGCAAAATAGTACAACAACAATTGCTTGCACAAAATAAGCGAGACGCTAGCGTAAGCATTTAGCGTTCAACCGATGCTCGTGCAATTGGAAACAATATTTTTATATGTTGCGCTTATTCTCTGAATTGGGCGCAACATTGCGAAACAAGAAATGCATGATAACATTTAGTTATTAAGAATTTACCTGTGGGAAATTCTGGATGAGAAAATAAAAGTTAAACTGACGTGTCAGCAATAATTTGTTTATGAAAGCTTGGTGCGATAGCCAGAGGTGTGTAAGTATGTAATTCGCTTGTTAAAGCTGAAAATGGGTAAATAACTTTATATGTGTTAACTTGTATAGTAAAACAGTCAGAAACTGTAGTTAACCTTTGTCTTTTGGTGAAAACTTTTATGAATTATTACAAATTAATGAAGCATTTTTTGTTAAATATAATATGCCTGGCCCATGAAAAGAGACCAAAATATATAATAATTGGAATTATGCATGTTTTTATGAGATACACTCTGGCAATTGATTGTATGGAAAAAATGTTCGCCTATTAATATATAGATAATGGTTACTGATTGAGCGACATAACCTGTAATTATTTCTTTCGTTTATTTCATTTGCGTTGCATGCGATTGTAATTCGCAATCTCAAAGCCACAGATGCCCTCCGTTTAGACATGGTTTCCACATTGTAATTTTTTCGTTGTTAGTATACAGGCAGTATTTTTTGTAATCCATTTACTGGGAGCATATTACAAATTCAGTTTAGCAAATCCGACTCAACAACGCTCTCACCTACTTTGACTCCTCTTTCTTTTTACTTAAAATTTTGAATTATAAGGTGGTCATGGGTGCTTTGGAATCCCATTTTAATATTGGAGTTTTATGAACAGTAAAAGTTTACATTTAAATATAAACACACAGCTTTTTCAGGATTTTAGGTTTCATATAAATACCCGGCCGAAAATGGTGGTCGCGAATGACTTCGAATCTCATTTTCATTATAGAATTTTACCAAATATAGAAGTTTGATTGCGTTTTTAAGAAAAATAAAAATAAATAAGAAAATAAAAACAAAGCTGTTGTCGTATTTTCCAAAAAAATGGTACCTTTGAACTATTTTTTGCAGCAAAACAAGCGAGATATAGTGACCATGATAACCTTCGAATCTCATTTTTATTACAGAATTTTGCAAAAAATAGAAGTTTGATTACGTTTTTAAAAAAGAATTAAAAGTCAGAATTACATGAATAGCAGAGACTATTAATAATATTGTTCTACTAAAAAATAAAACTCTCTATTTAAAAATTGTATTCAATATTCCGTTATTATATATCCAATAATATTGAAACAAATTCTAAGACAGAACGTTTTTAAAAAATTTTTGATATTGGGTAATCTTCCAATCAGCAGTCAATATGTTGAAAACAAATTTAAATTTTTTGCCAAGATTTTGGTGAGAATTTGCGTAAGGGATGGCAACGCTCGGCCAAAATGAAATTGGACAGACGCGCCGACGCAAGTGTTGTAGCTGTGTTCGGTGAGTGATAATTTGTACGAGTTTGTAATAATTTTCACTAAAGCCGGTTCGGTGAACCAAAAGCTCAGCAAAATTAGCCTACAAAGAGCCCACTCCCATCTCCAAAAACTCATACAGTCCATTAATCTCGTGCTATCGAAAAAGTCATACAGTCCACTAATCTCGTGCTATCTCAGGCAACTATTTAGGCATTCTCTCAAACTATGCCCACGCCCAAGCGCATAACTAATATGCATTCATATATTACTCTCTCCTCTACAGATGGATCGTCAACGCCCTCCGGTTCCAACCCCACGCCGCTCGTTGGCATCGCAGGTAACCCTGCCCGCAGCCCGCCCGCGCCGTAGCGAACCCGTACCGGATTACCGAAAATGCAGATTGTGCTTGCGTCATCATTCGTTGCTGATGTGCCCAGCGTTCACGGCCATGCAGCCACAACAGCGTTTCTTAATCGCTAGGGCACATCAATACTGCACCAACTGTTTAGCGCTATCGCATCGTACAAATCAGTGCACCTCAACCGAGAGCTGTCGGGTCTGCGGGCAGCACCACCACACCTTTCTCCATCGAGACATCGGAAGCCGTCAACCCGCATACGTCGCCCCGCCTGTAGCGGAGGTACCTCCACCACCACGCCGCCGACCAGCGAGTCACCGTCGTCGCACTCAACAGCCGCCTCCAAGGGCCAACGGTCGTGCCCCCCTCGCACGTCAACCGCCACGACCAACCAGCGTCGGCGATCGCACCATCCGATGCACCGCAACCGGCTTGCGCACCTCTACCTACAAAAATAAGGTCGGACGAATCCTCATCCAAGAGGCCGTTTGAGCCCTGCAGGAGCTGCAGCATACACTAGGCGCTTAGTACGCCTAGGGGTGGCAGAATGTTTACGCGACTTAGGTAGCCACCCGTCCCAATCCCAAAACCATAATAAAACCCATTACATGAATTGTACAAATAAAATAACTTTCATTGAATTACCTCTTTATATCATGTTATATATTTTAGTACAATTATTTTAATATATTATATCTCATAGTTATACTATGTATGTATATCTCATTATGAATTACATACATCATACTATTCACCTCCACATAAAAACATACCCTTAGGTTAAGTAGTAAATATGAGATCATTTGGGACATGTGGCAACCCTCGCGCAAATCACCCCACACCAATTCGCCGCATGCAAATCAGCTGATGTGGGGGCGGCCATCATTGTTATTATTACAAGTTTTCGTACCTTGCGCTTATACACCGGCTTTTAATAAATTTCTAAAATAATTTTCTTGATTCGCAATTAGAAGTGTAAAATTCCTCTGCATTGTGTTCTACTAACATTACGTACATTTAGAAATAAATATACAAAGACAAATCTGTGAAAAGTGCACATAACTAAATAAAGTAAATTTATTATCTTCTTCTACCTATTGCTATACACCGGCGTTTCGAGACATTTACATTCTTTATAAATCAATATATATATGAATTGTTATAAAACCATTAAATAAAGTTGTTTTATTACTCCCTATTCATCAAATACAATAACTATTATATCTGGCTTGATCGCGAGGCCAGTAAAGACAAATATATTGCTGCATACAAACGTTTGCATATTTTATAGTTCAATTTCCACATCTGTTCAAACCCAATAAAAGTGAAATCTGCGACCTGCAATTTTATATTTCATCATTTGCAAAATACTCTGGAATTGTGAAATCGGACTACTTGAAGCAACCCAGATCGAAGGTGCAGCTAAGTCAGAGACTCAGGAGCAATCACCCGGAAGGTACGTGCAAACATTTGAAACCCGACAACCGTAAGTACACCCCTCAAATTTATACATGGTCCTTCTTCGCCATTGAAGAATCCAGCCCCAGCTCATACACATATATATAATATTCTAAAATTATAATCCCTAAATTGCAATATTGATTCCCGCCAAAACCCATAATTTTCCCGCCAAATATTTATATATATATATAGCTCGGTGAACCCAAATAAGTTACGGCGAAATTTCACACATATACAGTGTAAGAAATAACACGAAAATCTCTTGCTGTAAATTTTACATATATATGTTCGTTCAAAAGACAGTGGGCATAAACGCAAAATTTTCATCTCAAAAAAAATTATTTTAAATTTCACTGGTTGTTTAAACCAAATTCCCAAAATTTAAAGAATTTCAATTTCGGGTGAAACTTAAATTAATAAGCACCGTAAATTAGTGTTGCAAATCCCGAAAAAGTAATTGTTAAAATTATAAATTACCGCCCATTGACTATATCCATTTATACGTATATAACTACCGTGTACAACGTGTATATACCCTTTTGAGACCAATACATCCCCTGAACAGTAGTACAAGACTACTAAAATCCCAAAAATTTTTTTTTGCGTAAATAAAAGCAACAGTCTCAATAGAATCTTCCAAAATTGCTAAAGTCAAGTTAAGCAAATCTCAATTTAGAATGACTACCGTGGCTGAAAATAAATTTATATCTGAAACAGATATTTTTACAGATTACTGTACTCGGTTCCGCGCAAGCCCCCTTCAAGACAATACGGAGTCAGCCCTAAAATTAAAAGATAAAAATATCGATGTATTTTGGTCTAGAGTACAGAGTGCCTTTGACGTGGTAGTAGAAACTGACGACCAGGACCTTCCCGATGATTTTAAATCTGCCGCTTTTGGTAAATACCGAGCCTGCCTAATAGCGTATGAGGAGACAAAGGCTCAAATAGGCGATCAACTCCAACTCAAGGAATTGAGTAAACCCGCGCCTCAAGTGCCAACCCAACCCCCCTCAGAGTCCTCCCATATGAACCTGAAAGTCCCCCCATGTGATACAGAAATTTTCTATGGAGGGTATGATCAATGGCCGTCCTTCCGTGACATGTTCACAGCGGTGTATATCAACCACTCCAAACTCTCCAGCGCCCAAAAACTGTATCACCTCCGTCAAAAGACTAAAGGTAAGGCAGGCCAAATAGTAGAACAATTTCCCCTAAGTGACGACAATTTTGCCCTAGCATGGGAAGCTCTCAAGTCACGATATGAGAACAAAAGAGTCCTGGTCGATAATCAAATCCGAATTCTCATGAATCTAAAAGCGATTCAGTCGGAAAATAGTGAGGATATACAAAAATTACAATCCTCAGTAAATAACGCCCTCCAAATACTAGCGACACAACAAGTCGAAACCTCCAGCTGGGATCCCATTTTAATATATCTGGTAACGTCAAAGTTACCAGAGAATACAGTTGCCCTGTGGGAGCAATCATTAAGCTCCAGAAGAGACCTACCGAACTGGTCCCAAATGGACCAGTTTCTGACTACTCGCTACGAGATAGTGGAAAGAGTGGATCAATGGCGTCCAGCCAAACCCCGATATAATCCACCCTCCACAAACTTCTCAAGGCCACACCCCAGTCAGAACACCCCCCAGTTCAGGCAGTCTCAACCCCAAACCCACAGCAACAACCCCCAACACATACAAAATCCCACGCCACAGAGCAGCAACGATTTTATACCTGCAAATTATGCAAACAACAAACGCATACCCTACAAAGCTGTTTGCGGTATAAAAAGTTGCCAATCTCAGAACGCAGAAAATTCGTAAGAGACAACAATATCTGCGAAAATTGTTTAGCCCAAACCCATCTCTTGAAAGACTGCCAAAGCACGAGAACGTGCATGCACTGCCAAGGCCGACATAACACCACTCTTCACGACACAGCTTCTCCCAGTACGAGTTCTGGAATTCACAGAACTAGATCTCAGGTAGCCACAATAGAAGCCAGCAATCCAAGGATTCAGGACGTGAATCAGGCGGCATCCCATGAAAGCGAACCCTCTACACCCAACACATCCCAAGTACAATCATTCCATGCTGAAAATGATAGCAAAATCATACTCCCTACAGCAATTGTCTTGGTAGAACATAGAGGGGACCTATTCAAGCTTCGGGCCTTAGTCGATCAAGGCTCCGAAAGAAGCTTAATATCCGCCAAAGCTCAAGCAAAACTCCGGCTTCCCTATACTCACTCCCTATTTGAAATCTCGGGTATGGGAGGCGGAGTGGTACAAACATCAAATAAGCTGTGCTCGTTGACCCTAGTCTCAAATGCCGGAAATGAAAAATAAAAGCCCAGGCAATAGTGCTATCCCGTCTAACTAGGCAACTTCCAACCCTCAGGCTGAATGAAAGCCAAATGCGAAAATGGTCCCATCTCGAACTAGCAGACCAGAACACCCAAAACCCCTCTCAAATCGATCTGGTATTGGGTAGTGATCTTATCCCTCAAATAATGCTTAATGGCATAGAAAAGATCTCTCCCAGCCTGCTAGCACAAAATACCATCTTTGGATGGATAATAAGTGGCCAAACTCCCGAAAAGGTTGGAGCGCATTCCTCCCAAGCGTGGGAAATAACCAACAGTCAGTTGAATGATCAACTTAGACAGTTCTGGGAAATCGAAGAGATACCCAGAATCCCAGTGGAAACCCCCGAAGACCAAATGTGCGAAAAAATCTACAAAAGCACAACCACTCGAATAGATAACGGTCGATATATGGTTCGGCTTCCCTTCAAACCCACATTTCCGAACGATATCGACCTAGGCCAATCCCGTACTGCAGCCCTACGACAGTTCCACGGCATGGAACGTACACTCTTAAATAAGGGCGATCTCAAGCAGCAGTACGACAAGGTACTCGAAGAATACCTTTCATTAGGCCACATGGAAGAATGCAGCCCAAATGAGATAGAATCTCAAGGGAAATACTGCCCCTTCTATCTCCCTCACCATGCGGTCGTCAGACCAGACAAAAAGACAACAAAAGCCAGAGTTGTATTTAATGCTTCCAAGAAGTCAGGGTCCGGTCACTCCCTCAATGATACCCTATGCACCGGCCCAACCCTCCAACCCGATCTCCGACTTATGTTGTTGAAATGGAGAACATATAAATATGTGTTTAATGGCGATGTGGAAAAAATGTACCGCCAGATCCTCCTACACCCCGATGACCAAGACTACCACCGGATAATATTCCGAACCCCCGAAACCAGTCCAATAAAGGACCTCAAGTTAAAAACGGTCACCTTTGGAGTTAACTGCGCTCCCTTCCTGGCTATTCGCACTCTGCACGAGCTGTCGAAAGACATAGCCGTCTCTCATCCACGCGCAGCCCCAATATTAAAGTCCGAGACGTATGTTCACGATATTTTATCCGGCAGCCATGATCTCCCATCAGCCGAGCATTCCCTAAATGAGACCATTGATGCACTCAACTCAGCCGGCTTCCCATTAAAAAAGATCACGGCAAACCATCCGGACATTCTCAGGCAAATTCCCAAGGCGGACTTACTCGACACCGACTTCCTCGAATTCGATAAAAGTAGTACCGCCAAAACGCTTGGAATTCAATGGAATGCGCTCTCGGACACATTCTCTTATACTGTGGACTCAGACCCAGTCTCAACGGCAGCCACCAAGCGAGGGATTCTCTCCGCTATTGCAAAACTTTTCGACCCCGCAGGGTGGCTTACGCCAGTCATGATACAGGCAAAAATATTGATGCAAGAGTTGTGGCTGGACGGGACTGATTGGCATGAAAGAGTCAAACCGATCCGTCTCATAAAATGGACGGAATTCGCAAAGAATCTGCACTCCATCTCCAATATCAATATACCCCGATGGATTAACTTCGCCCCTGACCACTTAGTCGAGCTCCATGGTTTTTGCGACGCCTCTGAAAAGGCTTATTGCGCAACCCTCTATGTGCGAACTACTGTCGGCACCCAAGTCTTCTCTCACCTCCTTGTGTCCAAGGGCAAAGTGGCTCCTCTCAAAATTATAAGTCTGCCACGCCTGGAACTATGTGGAGCGCTTTTACTAGCCAAACTAGTCGCGGTAGTGCAACCCCATCTCGGTCTCACTCAAAGAAAGCTGACTATGTGGTCTGATTCGGGAATCGTGTTAGCCTGGCTCGAAAAGCCACCCCACTCATGGTAATGTCCCATGGCGACACGTACCCAGCAAAGAAAACCCAGCGGATCTGGGCACCCGAGGTTGTACGCCAGTCGATCTCGCAAATTCCGCCCTCTGGTGGAATGGGCCAGAGTGGCTTTCGAAATCCCCCGAAGATTGGCCACAACCAACAATTCGTAACGTCAACCCCCCAGAATCACGTAGAATAGAAGCCCTACATGCTACGGAAGAGAGTGAGGATCTCTTAGATCGATGTAATGGCCTACGTTCTCAAATTTGTACGTCGGCTGAAAGACGCGGTGAACGGTATTAAAGAACCCACCGAGAACTCCCTAACTCATGCCGATCTCAAAAGATCCAAACATCGCCTCATAATCATGGCCCAAACTCGATATTACGTTCTCGAAAGATCATGTCTAGAGGATGCCCAGTCAATTTCAAAACGAAGTTCCCTACTTGTACTTAACCCCTTCCTAGACAAGAGCGGAGTTCTCCGAGTAAATGGTCGACTAGCCCATGCAGCTCTCACTTATAATGAGCGTCATCCCATTATCCTACCTGAAAAGTCGCGCCTCTGTACTCTATATATACGATTCCTCCACGAAATGCTCCTACATGCGGAAGCGCGTCTCATGCAACAAACATTAAGGCAAGAATTTCACATTGCCCGTCTCAAACCACTTATAAAAAAGTGCATTTTTCAGTGTAAAGTCTGCACTACTCACAAACAACAAACGCGGTCACAAATCATGGCAGCCTTGCCCCCCGAACGATGTCGATTCGCTCCCCCCTTCACCACAACTGGTGTAGACTTTGCTGGCCCCTTTCAATTAAAAGCATCTATGCTTAGGTCTCAAACCCTCGTAAAGGGCTACGTGGCAGTCTTTGTCTGTTTTACCACCAAAGCGGTCCACCTGGAATTGTGCTCTGACCTCACCAGCAAAGCCTTTCTTGCCGCCTTTGCCCGATTTGTAGGACGCCGAGGATACCCGAACCAGATGATGAGCGACAATGGCAAAACATTTATCGGCGCCAAGCGTGCGACCGAACTCGAATTCGTGTCATTTATGCGAGAAGTCTCGTCAGATATTGTTGAGAAGTACGCCCCTCAAGGAATAAATTGGAAGTTTATACCCCCCGGCGCACCTCACATGGGCGGATTATGGGAATCCGCTGTCAAAAGCTTTAAAACCCATTTCAAAAAGGTAGCCGGAACTCACAATTTTACCTTTGAAGAATTCTCGACTCTATTAATTCGCATAGAATGCGTACTTAATTCTCGTCCCATATCCCCACTGTCTCAGGACCCGAATGACCTCACTGCCCTCACACCAGGTCTTTTTCTTCGAGGAGCACCAATGCTCTCGATCCCCGAACCGAATCACGAAGATCTATCTTTGATAAATAGATGGGAAAGACTGAAAGTTCTGCATCATCAGTTCAGCAAACGCTGGAAAACTGACTACCTCACCGATCTGCAAAAGCGTTACCGATGGAAAAACGCCCAAACTCCCCCGAAAATCGGCGATCTCGTCATCATCAAGGAAGACAATTTACCTCCCACTGAGTGGCGACTAGGTCGATTGGAAAATCTACACCCAGGACGAGATGGACACATTCGTGTCGTAGACGTCCGCACCCAGAATGGTATGCTTACCAGACCCTTCACAAAACTATGTTTTCTACCGTCAGCCGAGAGTGACGAGGGCTCTAAGAGCCCACTCCCATCTCCAAAAACTCATACACTAATCTCGTGCTATCGAAAAAGTCATACAGTCCACTAATCTCGTGCTATCTCAGGCAACTATTTAGGCATTCTCCCAAACTATGCCCACGCCCAAGGGCATAACTAATATGCATTCATATATTACTCTCTCCTCTACAGATGGATCGTCAACGCCCTCCGGTTCCAACCCCACGCCGCTCGTTGGCATCGCAGGTAACCCTGCCCGCAGCCCGCCCGCGCCGTAGCGAACCCGTACCGGATTACCGAAAATGCAGATTGTGCTTGCGTCATCATTCGTTGCTGATGTGCCCAGCGTTCACGGCCATGCAGCCACAACAGCGTTTCTTAATCGCTAGGGCACATCAATACTGCACCAACTGTTTAGCGCTATCGCATCGTACCAATCAGTGCACCTCAACCGAGAGCTGTCGGGTCTGCGGGCAGCACCACCACACCTTTCTCCATCGGGACACCGGAAGCCGTCAACCCGCATACGTCGCCCCGCCTGTAGCGGAGATACCTCCACCACCACGCCGCCAGGAGCCGCGCCGCCGACCAGCGAGTCATCGTCGTCGCACTCAACAGCAGCCTCCAAGGGCCAACGGTCGTGCTCCCCTTCCACATCAACCGCCACGACCAACCAGCGTCGGCGATCGCACCATCCGATGCACCGCAACCGGCTTGCGCACCTCTACCTACAAACATAAGGTCGGACGCATCCTCATCCAAGAGGCCGTTCGAGCCCTGCAGGAGCTACAGCATACACTAGGCGCTTAGTACGCCTAGGGGAGGCAGAATGTTTACGCGACTTAGGTAGCCACCCGTCCCAATCCCAAAACCATAATAAAACCCATTACATGAATTGTAAAAATATAATAATTTTCATTGAATTACCTCTTTATATCATGTTATATATTTTAGTACAATTATTTTCATATATTATATCTCATATTTATACTATGTATATCTCATTATGAATTACATTATATTGTTCACCTCAACATATAAACACACCCTTAGGTTAAGTAGTAAATATGAGATCATTTGGGACGTGTGGCAACCCTCGCGCAAATCACCCCACACCAATTCGCCGCATGCAAATCAGCTGATGTGGGGGCGGCCATCATTTTTTATTATTCCAATTTTTCTTTTCTTTGCATATACACCGGCTTTGTCAAGTTTTGATATACAGTTTCCAAAATTGCTACCCTTGTATATAATTGTGAATTTTTATAAATCTATTTATATAGACATATGTAATATTATTGAAACTCATAAAATATAATATATATATATTCGGCAAGTGTACATTAAAACAAACGCATACAATATAATATTGCCCTGTGTAAACGTGTAAAACAATTACATATAAGTGAAGTGCGCTTACAACAAAAATCCAATATTTGCAAAGGAAAGATTCTTTCGTTTTCGCATAAGAAGCGTGACGGATATTATTCTCTTTTTTACAAAACAAATTATCGGCATTGGACCAACAAGCGGCAAAGAACATCAGCATAGCAGAAACTTGTCCCACCAATCCAACTGTCAGTATTAATACATATTAAGGACATTGTTCCGATATATAACAAACTGTGAGTATACATCAAATTTATACAATAACCAACTACATATATGCCCGCAACACCGGGGAAGACATAGCAAAAAGGGGAATACCCGCGCTTGTTTTTCTTACCAAAACAATGGTTGGATTAAAAAAAAAAAAAGAATAAGCTCGAAAAAGTTAACCAATACTTAACTTTTTGGAGCGCTACGTTGACGCTCAAAATTGGTTAACTTAACCGAAGGTTTTACTTTTATGAGAGTTAACTTTTGAGAGATAAGTACATATTATATTGACTTTTATATCATTTCAATAATTTTTTGTGATATATACATATATATATTTATTAAAGCTGTGCATATAACTTTACTCTTAGTCCTATATCAATTAAGAAAAAGCAAATTCCTTAAAAAAATGCATAAAACTACATATATAAGTATGTACTGTATGTGTTATGATCAATTTTAGTAATTTCCCTGCAAAAAAAAAATAGTCAATATGAAAAAGGAAAAAAAAATTGTATGTCCGAAGCTGGGCTCGAACCATGGAACGCACGCGTCCCACCCGAGACTATTACACATGCGATATTGTTACACATAAATAAACCATGTCAAATGCTATACCTAAGCGCTAAAGGTTCAGCAAATATTTCCACCGCTAAGAATATACATACACACATAGCCATAAGGATTGAAACGAATGAACGTTCATTTTGAGATTCCGCTAACTTAACATTAGCCGGTTTCCAAATTGTGTTTTTTTTTTGGATATAAAGATAGTTTTCTCAATTTTTCCTTTAGTTGTGGATTTTTTGAAGTCGTTATAGCGGGAGAATATTGCATCTTCAAAATATTTTTTCGTCAATTTCAACTCAGAAACATTGAAAACACATATCTTAACTGGCCCAATTTAGCCTAAATATGTAAGGATTCCGATTATACATATGTAGACTCTTTTACAAATTAAAATTTTTAGGAAGAAAATAGTTGATGTCTTTAGGAAAATTGACGCGATTTCTAACTACTTCGTAAACATAAAATTGAAGAAGCTATAAACTGTGTTTTTACCTTTTGTATATTAAATATGATATATTTCTTAAAAAAAAAAATAAAAAGAGAAATAATGATAAATTGGAATAATTTTTTAGCTTTTTTCACAAAATTTGATTTTTTCACTCCAAGGTAGAGGTCATAAACGAAAAAATATTGAAGTATTGGTTACAAATATGATAAATGTAAAAAAAGAATATTATGATAAAAAGTTTTCATATGTTTAAAGGCAAACTCAATTTAGTAAAAAGAAAAAAAACTTAACTTGCCCTGAACCTGCAAACGCACGCACCATAGCCTGCACGCTTACCACCTGCGCCACTGCTGTATGTACAGTAAAACAGTCAGCAACTGTAGTTATCCTTTGTCTTTTGGTGACAACTTTTATGAATTATTACAAATTAATGAAGCATTTTTTGTTAAATATAATATGCCAGGCCCGTGAAAAGAGACCAAAATATATAATAATTGGAATTATGCATGTTCTTATGAGATACACTCTGGCAATTGATTGTATGGAAAAAATGTTCGCCTATTAATATATAGATAATGGTTACTGATTGAGCGACATAACCTGTAATTATTTCTTTCGTTTATTTCATTTTCGTTGCATGCGATTGTAATTCGCAATCTCAAAGCCACAGATGCCCACCGTTTAGACATGGTTTCCACATTGTAATTTTTTCGTTGTTAGTATACAGGCAGTATTTTTTGTAATCCATTTACTGGGAGCATATTACAAATTCAGTTTAGCAAATCCGACTCAACAACGCTCTCACCTACTTTGACTCCTCTTTCTTTTTACTTAAAATTTTGAATTATAAGGTGGTCATGGGTGCTTTGGGATCCCATTTTATTATTGGAGTTTTATGAACAGTAAAAGTTTACATTTAAATATAAACACACTGCTTTTTCAGGATTTTAGGTTGCATATAAATACCCGGTCGAAAATAGTGGTCGCGAATGACTTCGAATCTCATTTTCATTATAGAATTTTACCAAATATAGAAGTTTGATTGCGTTTTTAAGAAAAATAAAAATAAATAAGAAAATAAAAACAAAGTTTTGTCGTATTTTCCAGAAAAATGGTACATTTGAACTATTTTTTGCAGCAAAACATGCGAGATATTTCTAAAACAAATGTTTTAGGATGCATCTAAAGAACTAACCGAAAATAGTGACCATGATAACCCTCGAATCTCATTTTTATTACAGAATTTTGCAAAAAATAGAAGTTTGATTGCGTTTTTAAAAAAGAATTAAAAGTTTGAATTACATGAATAGCAGAGACTATTAATAATATTGTTCTACTAAAAAATAAAACTCTCTATTTAAAAATTGCATTCAATATTCTTTTATTATATATCCAATAACGCCCTTATTGAAACAAATTCTAAGACAGAACGTTTTTAACAAATTTTTGATATTGGGTAATCTTCCAAATATGTTGAAAACAAATTTAAATTTTTTGCCAAGATTTTGGTGAGATGAAATTGGACAGACGCGCCGACGCAAGTGTATACTTTACTCAATTTGTTAATGTTAGAGCAAATGAAATACGCTCAATGCGAGAATGAAAACATTTTACCGTTAGGATTTTGTTACATATACCTACATATTTTTTATTAAAAATGAATTTGGCGTTTATTTTGAAGTTCTCAATATGAACCGGCCTATTTCCATGTTGGATTTTTTAGGGTTTTTTGCTCAACAATTTCGATATACAGTAGAATCTCGAAAAAGTTAACCAAAAGATCCCAAGGATATTTTACTTTTCCGAAATATTTACTTTTCCAAAGGTTTCCCAAATTTGAAAAAAAAAATACGGTAATGAACATAATTTTAGTGATATAATTCGTTACATTTATTTGCATGACTTCCTTTTAGTCATTTAGATTTAATTAGTACTGTTGTACAGAATTAACATACATAAATACATCTAAGTATGAATGCGTTCATGACCAACTACATACATATATGCCCGCAACCCCGCCAACAATATTTTACATAATAATTCGGGGAAGACATAGCAAAAAGGGGAATACCCGCGCTTGTTTTTCTTACCAAACCAACGGCTGGATTAAAAAAAAAGAATAGGCTCGAAAAAGTTAACCAATACTTAACTTTTTGGAGCGCTACGTTAACGCTCAAAATTGGTTAACTTAACCGAAGGTTTTACTTTTATGAGAGTTAACTTTTGCGAGATAAGTACATTTTATATTGACTTTTATATCATTTTAATAATTTTTTGTGATATATACATGTGGGAGTAAATTTATTAATGTTTGTTTTATTTGGCTTTTTGTTTAATCAATTAGTCTTAACAATGGTATAAATTGTACGACACGCTTTTCGTTTACTTAATTAATTATTGATCTTAACAATGATATCAATTGTACGACACTCTTTTCGTTTAATTAATTAATTGTTGATCTTAGCGAATAAATTGTACGACACTAGAGGAGGCAGGCGAGCTAACGCGACAACGGTCAAAAATGAACTAACTGTTCCGACTAGCGGATGGTTGGCCCAGTAGTTATTTAACTACGCGTTCGTTAAGCTTTCGTCAAACAGTGTTGCAGTCCGGCTACTATCGGCTGACTCATCATTCGGCTCGAATGTTGACACGTGTGGCGACTCGGATGAAGGCTCCCATTTCTTTGTGTACTCAGCGACGGTAGTCATACCACCCGGACCTTCGTGATTTCCCACCTTCCGCACCTCGTGTCTCCATGTCGGGCCAAAGCTGCAAAGCGATTTAAGTCAAATAATTATTCGATGGCGCCTCCATCGCATTGGGTTCATGGCCGACATAGAGAAGTGCTATCGCCAGATTCTGGTCAATCGAGAGGACGCTGATATGCAGCGCATAATATGGAGAGATGAGCAAGGTGAGCCAGCAGCATATCGGCTTTTAACGGTCACCTATGGGTTGAATTGTTCTCCCTACCTCGCAATTAAAGTACTGCGAACGTTAGCGGAGGATGAAAAACAAAATTATCCGGAAGCATCGAGAATCCTTAAGGAATCGTTTTATGTAGATGATTGCTTGCATGGAGCTGACACTGTTGCAAGTGCTCTGGAAATACAACACCAACTGCGACAGCTCCTTGAAAAGGGTGGGTTCGTGTTGCGTAAGTGGAGTTCTAATTCTTCGGACTTCATGCAGTGTCTAAGTGAAGATGATCAGCAGAAAAATATTTGCGCTAACTTGAATCTGGACCGCGAAACGAAAGCTCTTGGTATTTATTGGTTAGTGGATTCCGATTCGTTGACATATAAGGTTAGCTTAGGGCCGTCGCCGAAACAAATCACCAAACGCCAGCAATTATCAGACATCGGGAAAATTTATGATCCCCCAGGTTTGTTAGCCCCCATAACGGTGACGGGAAAAGCTATGTGCCAAAAACTGTGGGTTGCCGGGTTAGATTGGGATGACCCAATCCCCGAACCATTTCAGCAGGAGTGGAAAAGGTTTAGAGCTGAGTTGGCTGAAATTGAACATTTAAGGATTCCAAGATGGCTAGGTGTAGAACCAGGATCTAGAGGTTTTCAACTACATGTCTTTTCTGACGCATCTACCACTGCCTTTGCTGCAGTAGCATATCTTCGACTTAACTCACCGCAAGGCATCGCACAGGTTTCTATTTTAGCGGCAAAAACAAAGGTTGCTCCTTTAACTAAAATCACAATTCCGTGCTTGGAATTAAACGGTGCTCTATTGGCAGCCAAGTTAGTCAGCAAGCTTTCTGAAACGCTTAAATTACCATCCCTTCAAAAATACTGTTGGTCTGACTCCAAAACAGTACTCAGCTGGATCCGGTCAAATCCCGGAAAGCATAAACAATATGTTAGTAATCGTCTGAGCAAAATTCAAGCCTACACATCGGTTAATTCTTGGAGATACGTTCCAACAACAAGTAATCCTGCGGATGTAGCATCCCGTGGCATCCTACCCTCACAGCTGCTAGACCTCTCTATCTGGTGGGATGGACCTTCTTGGCTTTCGCTGCAGCCGCAACAATGGCCCTCACAACCTATTACTTTGCCGGATAAAACGGAAGGAACTGTTTCGTTGCTAGTTAGAACGCCTCAAGAGCAGGCTCCATCATTCTTGACAGCCCTACTCCCTAAGTATTCAACCCTTAGCAAATTATTGGGAGTTACCGTATTTGTTCAACGATTCACAGCTGCAATCATGAAGAAACCACACGAAACTACTAAATGGTCCACTGCAAAGGAGCGCACAGAAGCATTGAAACTCTGGCTCAGGTACGTTCAAAATAAATATTTTAATAACGAATTGTCTTGTCTTCGTATGAACAGGCCAATCGATCCAAAAAGCAAGCTACTTCAGTTAAACCCAATCATTGATGGCGATGGCATCGTTCGGCTTAATGGGCGATTACAGAATGCGCGATTTCTATCTGTACATGAACGGTCCCCAATCATTCTACCGCACGATGGAGTATTTAGTAAGCTGTTAATTGCGCATGCACACGAATCCACTCTACACGGAGGTACGCAGGCGACTCTCAACTTTTTAAGACAGCGCTACTGGATTATAAAAGCTCGACCAGCGGTCAAACAATATCTTCGTAAATGTATAAAATGTTTCAAGCAAAATCCCACAACACTCACGCAGCTTATGGGAAATCTACCTTCGCATCGTTGCAATCCAGCTAAAGCATTTGACTATTGTGGTGTCGATTATGGTGGACCGTTCTATATACGCACTACAAAGGGTAGGGGCCATCACAGTTACAAGGGGTACATCGCATTGTTTGTATGCTTTGTTACTCGGGCGGTACACTTGGAGCTCGTTAGCGACCTAACCACCGATGCCTTTCTTGCTGCTCTAAGGCGGTTTATCGCACAGCGAGGATATGTTTCTCACATATATAGCGATTGCGCAACTACATTTGTGGGAGCGAATGCAGAACTTAAGGCTGATCTTGAGGCCTGTACACAGCAGTTGGAAGCTGCAGCTCGATTTACTGCTGTCAGAGGCATTTCTTGGAACTTTATAACACCAGGTTCTCCGAACTTCGGCGGCTTATGGGAAGCTGGAATCAAAGGAGCGAAGTATCACTTAAAGCGCGTCATCGGCCGAGCCACACTAACATTTGAGGAATTTTTCACTGTGCTAAAGCAAATAGAGGCATCACTGAACTCTCGACCATTGAGTGCTTTGACAGATGACCCTAGTGACTTCACCGCGCTCACTCCCGGCCACTTTTTGGTGGGCGGTCCGCTTCTCGCTATACCTGAACCCAATCTACTTGAAATAAGCACAAATCGACTCAAGCGATGGAAGATGCTACAACAAATGCAGCAAGATATATGGAAACGCTGGAGCCACGAATACCTCCCTCAGCTACAAGTGAGATACAAGTGGAAGCAGACATCACAGAATCTGAAGATTGGCGATTTAGTGCTGCTTCGTGATGAGCGCACTCCTCCTCTGCAGTGGCCTCTTGGCCGAGTGTTAGCAATACATCCAGGAAACGATGGCATTGTGAGGGTGGCAACTATTCGGACTGCCACGTCAACATTTAAGAGAGCCATCTCCAAGCTGGTTGCCTTGCCTGCAGATGCTGATTGTGAACCAAACAGTGGGCGGTTATCACCGGGAGCTTTCGTCGCACTAGATGGACGAGGTGGGCGGAATGTTAAGGATCAATGCAACCTAGCCTCACAGCAACCCCAATAAGCCTTGTAGTATGTGGTGGAAATGGATATGTCATCGGTGTCTATGCTTTGTACATACGATTCTTCTATTTTTATAACTTTGATGAACCTGGCAGCCGCTGATTGGTCTATCGATACTATACTAGTACGTACCTGCTCATTAACTACAGAAAACGAATTCTTGCTTCGGTGCAAACGTAGACC